>PVJA010011978.1:0-22571 GCA_004027025.1 Myocastor coypus
AAAAAAAAAAACTATGTCACTAGAAACATGGAAGTGCATGTTTTACTGTAGTGTGATGCTTTTAGTTCTTTAAAGAATATATTCAGAAGGGGATAGCTGAGTTGAATGGAACCTATACTTTGTTTTTTTAGAAATTTCCACACTGATTTCCACAGTGAATGCACCAGTCTACATTCCACCAATAGTGGAGGATTCCATTTTCCCCACAATCCTGGTAGTATTTGTTATTCACTGATTTCTTGGTTATAATCGTGCATTCTGGAGTGAGACAGAAACTCAGAATTGCTTCAATTTACCTCTGTTTAATTATCCGTGATGTTCAATAAATTTTTACGTATTTATTTGCTGCTTATACTCCTTCACCTGCTTCTTTAATGGAAGTTTCTATTCATTTCAGATGCTCAGTTTTGTATTCGGTGTTTTGATTTGGAAGGGTCTGATTTTTTTGAGTTGTTTATATATTCTAGAATTTAGTCCTTTGTCTGACATACATCTGGAAAAACTTTCTACCACTCCATGTATCATCTCTTCACTGTGCTGGCGATTTTTTTTTCCTATTCAAAAGAGTTTTAATAGGATGAGATACCAATCATTGACTCTCCATGACAGTTTCTCTGTAGTCAAGGTTTTGTTCATGAAGTCTTTTCCTACAACGATGTCTTCAACAGTTCTGCCTATCTTCTCTTCCAGCAGATTTAGTGTTTCTATTTTAATATTTAGATATTTGGATATTTCATTTCAATTTTATTTCACTGCATGGTGAAAGAAATGAGTCTAACTTTAATCACTGTAATGTGCAAAGTCAGTTTTTCCAGCAGCAATTATTTAAAAGGCTCTCTTCCAGTGAAGGTGGTTGGCTCATTTGTTAAAGATAAGGTGGCTGAGAATGTTCGGAGTTTTTTTCTGTATGTCTAATCATTCCATTGCTCCTCAAGTCTGTCTTTTTGCCAGTATCGTACTGTTTTATTTTATTACTTTTTAATCACAGTAGCTTTTTAGTATAATTTCAAGACAGGGATTATGATTGCTTCCACCCTTCCCTTTCTTACCCAGAATTGCTTTTTCTATTCTAGGTCTCTGCTGGTTCCAGTGAATTTTAGCTTTGATTTTGCTAATTTCTTGAGATAATGTTGTTGGAATTTTGATCAGAATTGCATTTAAACTGTATTGGTTCTTCTTATCCAAGAACAAGAAATACCTTTCCATTTGCTGATATCTTCTTCTATTTGCTTTCTCAAAGTACTGTAATTTTCAATGTAAAACTGTTGCATTTCCTCTGTTGGACTGATTCCTAAGTGCTATTGACAAATGTGTTGCTTCCCTGATTTCTCTCTCTATGAATGTGTTATTTATATAGGGGTGATATTGATTTTTGAGTGTTGAGTTTGTATCCAGAAGCACTACTGAATTTGGTTAAGCGTAGAAGTCTTTTGGTGGAGTTTTGGAGTCGTCTGTATATAGTATCACTTTATCCACAAATAATGACAAATTAACTTATTCCCTCCCTATATTTATTTCTTTCTCTTACCTAATTTCTCTGGCTAGTATTTCCAGAACTATATAGAATAAGAGTAGTCATATTAGACATCCTTATCTTGTTTCTGATTTGTGATTCAAAGCTTTCAAGTTTGAACCATATAACATTATTGGCTGTTAGTTTTGTAATAGATAGCTTTTATCAGATTTATTTTTTTTTCTTCTTTCAGAACCTTTTGTTTTATTATTCACTCATTTTTATTTTTTTATTTTTTTTTTATTCACTCATTTTTATGGCCGGCTCAGCTCGCACCGAGGGCAGGGCTGGCGCAGCGTGTGGTGCTGGGGATCAAACCGCGGTCCCTAAACCCGCCCAAGCTTTCCCAAGCAGGTGCTTTAGACCACTGACCCATCCTGCCGGGACCTATCAGATTTAGAAACAGACCATCTATCCCAATTTCTATGGGATTTCATCATGAATGAGTGCTGAACTTTGTCAAATACTTTTCCTGTATCTATTCAAATGATAATATGCTTTTTTGTCCTGGCTCTATTAATGTGGTGTATTACATTTATTGATTTGTTAATGTTAAACCATCCTGTATTCCTGGGCCAACTCCTACTTTATCATGATCTATAATCTTCTTGATTTGCTGCCTTCTGGGAGCCACGATCTTATTGAGGGTTTTTGCATCTCTATTCATTAAGAAGATTGTACTATAGTTCTCTTTCTTGTTGGATCCTTCTCAGGTTTTCGTACTGGGGTAGTACTTGTTTACAAGAGTGACTTTGGGAGTATTTTGCTTCCCTGTAAATTCATTATATAATTTGAGTAGTGACATTAGGTCTTTTCTAAATTTCTTGAAGAGGTCAGCAATAAATCTGTCAGGGTAGGGCTTTTCTTTGTTGGGGGTTTTTAATTATATCTTTAGTTTCATTGATTTATATTGATATATTTAAAATTTATGTTTTTTAAATTCAGTTTTGTTAATATGTATCTAGGCATCTGTGCTTTCCATCTTATTAGCATACAGGTTCTCAAAGTAAATATTGGTGATCTGTATTTCTGCAAAATCTGTTGTAATTTCACTTCTTTTTTTTTTTTTTTTTTTTTTTTTTTTTTTTTTTTTTTTTTTTTTTTTTTTTTTTTTTTTTTTTTTTTTGACAAAGTTGACTAAGAGTTTGGCAATTTTATTTAAACTTTCAAAGAACCAACACTTTAATTCAGTGACTCTTTGTATTGTTTTCATAGTCACCACTGAATTGATCTCTCTGCTCTGGTCTTCATAATTTTCTCCTTCATATGAGCAAGAGGTTTTGTTTGCTCTTTTTCTTTTCTCTAAAAGTTTGAGATTCAGTATTAGGTTGTTTACTCAAACTTGCTCTGTTTTTCTGACATAGGAATTCACTGCAATAAATTCCCCTTGTAAGACTGCTTTCATTGTGTCCCATAAGTCTGGTGTGTTGTTTTAACATTGTCATTTAATTATAGAAACTGTCTGATTTCTCTTTTAATTTTATCTGTGGTCCACTGGTTGTTAGAGAGTGTTTCATTATTAAATAAATGTGTTTATGAAGTTCTTATGGTTTCTGTTGCCATTGATCTCCACTTTAATTCATTATGATTTGATAATATAGGCAGGATAATTTGAATTCCTTTGCGTTTACTTAAGTATGTTCTATGAGCTAGTACATGGTCTATCTTGGGTAACATCCCATGCACAGCTTAGAATAATATTTATTTTCATGTTATGGGTTAAAACATTCTATAGGCATCTACAAAGTCCAGTTTTTCAAAAGTTTGGTTCAGTTCTGGTATTTCATTGTTGGCTTTTGTGTGTGTGTGTGTGTGTGTGTGTGTGTTTGTCTAATTGATCTGCTTGTGATAGTGAGGCACTATGGTCTCCCATTACAATTATATGAGTACTTTTTGATTTTTCATGACTGCTAACATATATTTTGTATAGTAGGGTCCACTGATATTATATATATATATATATATATATATATATATATATATATATATATATTTATTTATTTATTTATTTATTTATTTATGATTATATATATTTTTATGATTATTATCTCTTTCTTTCGGATTGTTCCCTTTGCAAGGATATAGTGACCTTCATTGTCTCTCTTAATCAATCTTACCTTAAAATCCGCGAGGTCTGGAAATAGAATAGTTCCCTTTTCTTTTTCCAGGTTCCTGCTGCAAGAAGTACTGCTTTCTACCCTTTTACTTTAAGTCTATCAATTACTTTCTTTATTAAATGTGTTTCATGTATACAGCATATTGTTAGATCTCACTTCTTGATCCACTCTGCTAGTATGCTTCTTTTCACTAGGGAATTGAGGCTACTAACGTTGATATTCATAACAGACATATATTGACTTATCCTTGCCATGTTATTTTGCTGCTATAATTTCCCTTTTTCTCCACTCTGTTTAAATTCTTTCCTTGGCTTGTATATTCCTTCTGTTGTATTTTACAGAGCTGTAATCCTTGTTATCTCTTTTCCAGAATGCCCTTCAGAACACCTTGATTTTCTGGTTTAGTAGTAATGAATTTCTTCAGGTGTCCTTTGTCATGGAGGCATCTTATCTCTCCATCAATTTTGAGAGATAACTTTGTGCTATAAAATCTGAGTCAGAAGTTTTTTTGGGGGTGGGGGACTTGAAAAATTGCATTCCAAGCATTCCTTGACTTGAGGGTTTCTGGCGAGAAGACTTCTGTTTTTGATGGGCTTTCCTTTATGAGTGATTTCTTTGTTTTCTATAGTAGATTTTAATATTCTGTTCTTGTGCTGAATTTTTGAATGTTGACTATTACATGCCTTAGTGTAGATATTTTTTTTATCAGAGCTAACTGGATTTCTATATGCCTCATTTATCAGTAAGTCAAATTCTTTCACTCTACTTGGGAAGCTTTCTGCCATTACTTCTGTTAACAGGTTTTCATGAATTTTCACTGTTTCCTGCTTTTACATTGACTCCAGTGAAACTCATGTTATTCTTCTATGCATAATCTATCAGTTGCTGGATTGATTTCTCAAAATAGAAACATAGGGAAATAACAATAATAGCCACTGAGAATTTCAGAACAAGTGGAATGTCATTCTTTAAAAAGGATCCACACTTTAAAAAGGGTCTACACTTCAAAGGAAATTTCCAACAGAGTAAAAAGAAATGTCAAAAACTGGGAAAAAAATTATAGCCTTATGTGCCTCCAACAAAGGCCTTCTATCTAGAACATAAAAAGAAATAAAACAAATCAGATCACACCTGAATTTGAAGATCTAATCCAAAAATGTGCATCTGAGATGAATATACACTTTTCAGATGAAGATATACAAATAGCAAGCAAACACATAAAACATGTTCAACACCACTGGTCATTCAAAAAGTGCAAATTAAAACAACACTGAGATATCATCTCAGCCCAACAAGAATGGCTAATGTCAAGAAGTTGAACAGTAACAAATGCTAGAAGGGCTATAAAGAAAAAAGAACCTTTCTCCACTGTTGATGGGAGTGAAGACTAGTATAACCATTAAGGAAATCAGTAGAGAGATTCCTTAAAAATCTAGGGTTAGAAAGGCCAAAAGGATAGCTCAGCAAACTATGTACCTGCTTGAACAAGCACAGGGACCAGAGTTCAATCCCTGGCACCACATGCTGTACTGGCCCAACCTCAGGGTGTGCTGAGCTGGCCACTGAGACCAGGCATAGTAGTACACACTTGTACTCCCAGGGTTAGGGAAATTGAAAACAAGAGAATCACTACAAGTCCAAGTTGTATAGTGAGAACTTATTGCAAGTAAATAAAATAAATTTAAAAGCTAAGATTGGAGGGGAGCTGGAAGGATAGCTCCATGGTACAAGTGCCTTCCTGACAAGTGCAAGGTCATGAGTTTGAACACTTGTCCCCCCCCCCCAAAAAAAAAGCTAAGATTGGAGATCCCGTGTAAGTCAGCTATTCCCTTCCTGGATATTTTCCCAAAAGAAATGAAAAAATCATGCCACAGCAATTTATGTGTACCCATATTTATAGCAGCACAACTTGTCATAGCTAACTCCTGGCAAAACAGCCCAAATGTCTATCAACTGAGGAATGGATTACAAAGATGTGTTATTTTTAACAATGGAGTATTATTCAACTATAAAGCAGGATAAATTTTATAATCTTTTTCAGCAAATGGGTGTAATGAAAGAACATACTCTTCAGAAGTGTCTTTTTTTTTTTTTTTTTTTTGCTGGCTCAGGCTGCATTATGGGCAGGTCTGGTCAAGCACGGAAAGCTGGGGATTGAATCATAGTCCCTGTACCTGATTGAGTTTGTCCAAACAGGCACTTAAACAATGACCTAATCCACGAGCCCCCAAGAACATACTCTTTAGTGAAATAAATCACACACACATGTGCAAGGATTATAGCATCTCCTTAGTGTGAGAATCCAAAAGAGAAAAATAGAATCTGAAGAGTGCAATGGATAGTGGGAAAAGGGAATGAACTTATTCAAAAGGCAAGAGTTACTGAGTTGAGCAGGACAGAAAGAGATTTGTCTATGTATGTAAGCAAGGTAGTTTGGACAACTGTACCATGCATTTCTGCTGGTATGTGGAAAGGAGCAGCTAATGCTTTAATTAGTTTCATCTCCTTTTTTCAATTGTACTTTTTCTCTTAATTTCTTATACATTTGTTTCTTTTTCCAACTTTGCATACATGTATCTGGTAACATGAATAACTGTTTCGAAGACAACACTATGCATTACAAAAAATACCGTGAAATTCATATTACTTTGCTAAGTGAAATTCTTATAATTTTTGCTGTTTTAATGCTACTTGCATTCTTTTTAAAAAATCAAAAACTTAAAAAAAAAAGCGTGATAGGACACTAACAATGGTTATTATGTTGCATATTTTTATCTTCAAAGTAATTGCTCGGACTACAAGGTAGAAGCATACAATTTATTATTTATGTATTTATTTGTCTGTTTATTATTTGTACTGGGCATTGAACTCATGACCTTTTGCTTATGAGCAAGTGCTTAAGCCACTGAGCTATCTCCCTGGCCTAAGCCATGCAATATTAATGAAATAATATAAGCAATACCTGTTTCTTCAATGAACTAATAGAAACTAGTAGTGCAATTATCTTAGCTATCATGTACGTGTATGTTTGTCATATATCATTTTCGCTGGCAACCACACTATTAGAACAATTATGTCACCTTAGAAATCTTTCTTTTCATGATTGTTAGTCTCAATGCTGCTTTATATATCTGATATTCTGTCCTCACATTGGCTCACTCTGCTCTGTGTACTTTGAGTGAAATTCTTAATCTCCTGGGTATGTGTTTGAATCTATTTTGTACACATTTATTTCCTATATTGAGCATTCATGGTTTTGCTATGTTCCTCAATTTTTTAACTGCATCTACTCTGTAGTCATTAAGCATATCTTTCATTTTGGTCTCTGTCTGTAGTTATCTGAAAAGTTGTTTCTCATTTGATTGTTTTCTAGAGCCTCGTTCATCTCTTTTGTTGCTTCCACTACTTCACAGAATTCAGGTAGGTAGCTTCTGAATTCTACCTCATTGGCCACTGGGTTTGCCTTTAGCGAGCTAGAAATATAGGATTGCAAGCTTTCTAAGTGCCTTCTTATTTTCTATTTATTTTTTAGTTTAATTTTGGGGTTTGTGCTTATAAGTTGTTTATTTCAAGTAGCTTTATTTCTATTATTTAGTACACTTAGGAAAAAACTAATTCTCATAAATGTCCCTAAGATGTAGCTGACCTTTGGATTTTGAGTCTATGGCAAGATCTTACCTCCTCTATTTTGGTGGGGATGAGAAATTGCTGCCTACTTGGCCCAGCCCCTGGTTCTTTTGCACTGGTCTACAGTATTGCTTGTGAGCCTTAGGAAATCTCAGTCTTTGAGTACCAGAAAGAACAACTATAGAACAATTATGTCACCTGGCCAAAGTAATACAGTCAGCAGTAACAATAGCTTCAAACATAGACTAGAAAATTACAAACTATGGTAATTATTAATTTGCCATCTTTATCCATATGAACTAGATTTTGTGATTATATAACAAAATCTAAAATGAATCAGAAAATTATATACAGGAAATAAGCCTAGAATATAACAATTTTACCCTTAGGGAAGAAAATTTAAAGTGGATTGCAAAAATGGAAAAATAGAGGAAGAGGAATAGATTAGGAAAAAAGGCAAAAAAAAAGAAAACAAAGGAAAAGAAGTGAAGTGAAGAGAGAAAAAGAAAAGAAAAAAGAAAAGAAAAGAAAAGAAAAGGAGAGGAAAAAGAAAAAAAGGCCAGAGGAAAAAGTAAGACTACAAATTTTGGGAAACTGGTAAAGAAGAACAGAGGGAAAGATAGAAGAAAGACATAAAAACAGTCACAGAACTGTAGCAAAACCTGGAAACCACAGTCACACTCATATAAAAACAAGAACAAATAACTAAGAAAAAAAAAAGAAATAAAATATCCTCTTCAAGGTGCTTCTCTGCTGTCACTAGTAGAAAATATGGGCAGACAGAGCTCAGATGCAAGTTGACTAACTGCAGGAAGCCAACCCTAGCTTTATGGTGGGGTAGCAGATAATTCCAAAAAGCCTGAATCTTCAGTTTCATTGAAATTCAGGATGGTTTCTGGCTGTGAGTCTGGAACCAGTTGTTCAAGCAATATCACACCATGCATCTCCAGCCAGCTTGAGCTCAGCTCCATGACCTCTTACTGATTTGAGTTCCTGACTCTGGAGCCACTAAATGGAACTTGTCCACAGTTACTCTGAGTTTTGAACTTATTTGCCCCCTCTCCAAGATGGCTATGATCCAATCTCTCCCTCTTGGAAGACATCTGAACTAAAATAACCCCCAGCCAGTAGTCACCATGTATCTGAAAGTTTGAGCTGCCCCTCCCACCAATGGGTCTAAGCTCAGTAAGAAAGCAGTGTGTGCCACTTTCTTCTTCACTTAAGTCTCACTTTTTGCTTCCTCCATGAGCTTTAAGTCTCACTTCAGTTCTTTCCCTCCTTCTTTACCTCACATTGGTATATTCCAGAATCTAGATAACAAATGTCGAAGAGGCTATTTCTTTGTTGCTTACCAATCTGCTATCTTCCCAGAAGTTAAGGCAAACCTTTTAAGTGTTAACTATTCCAGTCTGTGGAAGTGGAAGATTTTCTGTTTCATTCTTTTTCTTCTTGTTTTTGTGTTTCACTCAAGCAAACTTTACTATAGAGTTCATTCACTTTCTTGTATTTTGCTCGTAGCTATTGTGAATGGGTTAATTTTTATGATTTTGTTCTCAATGAGTTAATCAAGTATAAAACTTCTGCTAACTGTTTGTAAGTTGATCCTATATCCTGAATCTTTACCAAATTTATCAGTTTTGAAAGACTCTTAGTAGATGTTGGACATGGTGGTGCACATCTGTAATCCCAGCACTTGGGAGGCTGAGGCAGGAGGATCAGTGTGAGTTTGAGACCAGCCTCGGCTATAAAAATGAGTTCAAGGCTAGCCTGAATTGCATTGAGGGACCCTAACTTTTGCTGTCTTATAAGGTCAGTCAAATTCCGATTCATCCTGGAACCATGTACAGCACCTTGTGGAACTTTGTTAGTGTCAGCCGTCTGGATGAGTGACAGCCATTGCTTGACCAATTTGCTCTCTAACAGCAATGGAACACCCATCTCTGACAAAACAAAACAAAAAAGGGGGATATAAACAAGGGACAGTTTTGTAGTGAAAAAAAAAAATATATATATATATATGATAGGATGGATATACAGCTACTTTCTTTTAGTTCAATGAAAAGAGGTTTATACTAATATTGTTTAGACAAGATATCATGTCTACATCTTGTCCTCTGAATAACTACTCTGAAGACAATAATATATAATGCATTAATTATTATAACTTGTTTTAAAATTGTTTCATTGCTACTTTATCTTTTTTTTCATTAAAATGAATAATTTTTTTTTTAAATTGCCCTTTGAACTATGTGAGGAGTTAGGGACATCAATTTCTGGCACAGTCAAAAATACACATGTAACTTCATTCCCTGAAATCTTAACTACTAGAAGACTGTTCCTGAGCTGAGGCCTTACCCATAACATAAACCAATGGTGGAGAACCTTTTTTTTTTTTTTTGCTTTTTGAGACAGGGTCTCACTATGCAGTTCAGGCTAGCCTTGAGCTCATTTTTGTAGCCCAGGCTGGTCTTGAACTCACACCAATCCTCCCGCCTCAGCCTCCCAAGTGCTGGAATGGAGAACCTTTTAAAGATGAGTGCTCAAAACACAACCCAAAATACACTTATTTATCACAAAGAGCCAACAGTGTAATTAAGCCCAAACACTCAGGTTTTAGTATAGACCAAATAATTCATATTAATATTTTTTGTCTTAGAAAAAAACATCAGGTGCCATACACTGACCATTGGGATAAACATTCCTTTAATGCAATTTTATGTGTTATATGTACTAAATATGACAAAAAGGAAAATGTAATGAAAGATTAATTTACTTCTTTGGTGATAGTAGGGTTTGAACTCAGGTGTGCTCTGCCGTTTAGCTCTATTGCTTTCCCTTTTGAGACATAATCTCCTAAAGTTTCTCAGACTGACCTCACACTTCCGACCTCAAATCAGTCTAACTGCCTGTCTGATTAGCTAGTCTATAAGCGTGATCCACTGCACTCAGAAAAAGATCACTTTTTACTACAATATATAATTTAATAGAGAAAAATGAAATGCTCATAGGAAGATGATTAGCATCACATGGGATTCTGAGCTGATCCTGACAATACTTATACCCACTGCCACAGCAAGAGGAGGTGACTACATGTTCATTAGTTGTATAAGATTATTACTGTAGTTAGTTTTAGGCTACTAAAATTCAATAGTGTATCTTTATATTTGTTTACATTTCTGATTTCAAATGGTGATAGATATAGATATAGATATATTCCACAACTGTGTACATAAATTTTCACTTTTTATAATAGAATAGTATTTTATAAATATAAATTATAAAAGACTTTTTATCTCCGCATACATTTTCACTCATGCCACCCTTGAATTTTCACACACCTTTTTCAACATTTAAGGCTGTTCAGTTCATCTAGATTTTTTTTGAAACTGTTGCAAATCTAAAAAAAAAAAAAGTTCATCTCAAAGTGGAGCTATTCAGTGCAAAGCCATAGTACTGAAGAATCAATTGTATCAAGAATTGTGTGGTCTGTAAGCATGAAACATTCTATTTCTTCCCTTCCTATTTGAATGCCTTTTCTTTGTCTTGTCTAATTGTTCTAGCTGAGACTCACAGTACCATGCTAGGAGCTCAGCAGTCAGACCGAAGCCACAGCCACCTGGATGAGTTTGAACTAGGTAGACCCAGACCTGGTGCTAAACTAAGAACTCTACCAAAGCTCTACACCAAAGGTCAGAAGGCAGGGCTATACAGAATGACAAAGAAAAGGAGCAAAACATGCTCTCGGTCCCCAAGCCCATCCAGAACAAATATAGGAGACAATAGCATAGAAGAAATTGGAACTCACACACCTGAAATCTCTTAAATAATAGCATCCAAAGTAAAGCAGTAAGTACAGAAAGGTATAGAGGAAATAAGATCAGAAATAACTTCTGAAGTAAAAAAAATAATAATACATATAACAAAAGAAGTACTAAGGGCTTCTAAAGAAGACACTGATTAAAAAATAAAGGAGAATAGAAAAATGATGGAATCCTTGAATGAGCAATATAGGAAAGTAATAGAATGTATGAAGCAGATTCAAAGTGCTATACAGGAACTTAAAACTTCAATCACAAACTGGCAAAACCGTTTCAATGAATGTGTTTTCCATACATCTTTAGGATAACTCACATAGATCATTTCCAAGGCCATTATCCTTTAATTTGTACCACCTTGTATATTTCCCCAGACTATTATGCATTTTCAATATTTTATGCACCATTTGTATGTTATATGCATCATAACAAAAGGAGACAGTTCTCCTCTGTATGCCTCTTGCTAGACTATTACAGTGGGTAAACAACATAACAATGCCAGATAGCTCCAAGGTGAGGGAAGCTAGGTATATCAACTTAAATATCAACATTTAAAGGGACACAAAAAATTCAATGATCAAAATAAATAATGTTTTAATGCAATTGTACTAGCTTCCCAGGGTCTCAGAGGATCCAACGAAACAGTTGGGCCATTGGCCCATGTTAAAAATCAATAAAGACTCAAGTGGTGAAGCAGGAAAGATAGTTATTTGAGGGTGGTCAGACCAGGAAGGGCAGCAGTCTAGCAGCATCCTAAGAATTGCCTGCATGATACTGATAACATCTCCAAGATTATACAGGACTAGAACTTGGGCAGGAGTGAGAAGTCTCTGTAGTCAAGAAGTTGATCAAACAGTAATTTGGTTGAGTATTATTTCAGGTTTGTTGCTGCAGGATTTGACTGGTCCCAAGGAAGTTGTTATGATATAAGAAAGGCAACTTCAGTTACCATCCCATGGTGTTTACCCATAAGGCTCACTCCTGGAATTTCAGCCCAGAAAAGAGAAAGAAAAGAAAAAAAAAAAAAAAAAAAGGCCTGGTTACAGAGTACAGAGATAAGATGGAGTTTCATTAGGACAATGATTGAGTTCTCCTCAAAAACAAAAACAAAAACAAAAACAAGACAGCTGAAAACAACAGGCACCTATTCTGTAACGCCTCTGAACAGTAGAAGGCAGGAGTGTTAACAGGGCCACGCTTCCTCTACGGCTCTTGGAGAGAACATACCTTGGCCTCTCTCCTAGCTTCTGCTGGTTAGCCACAGTCCTGCATGCTCCTTGGCTTCTGTCTGCATCATTTCTGGTTCTGCCCCTGTCTCTACATGGCTATCTGTCTTCCCTTGATATCCTTGAATGTTTGCATGGCACGCTCAAAAACACAGAGAATCACTGGATTCAGATACGCTCTAATCTGCGAAGATCTCATTTAACTAATTACATCTGCAAAGACTATTTCCAAAGAAGTTCACATTTTAATATTCTGGATGAAGGTGAATTTTAGGCAAAATACAATTCAGCCTAGAAGAACAGACTCTTCTAAGGAAAATCGAAATTGACACCAAAAAAAAAAAAAAAAAAACTCATGAAGAACAAAATTTCAAAATCTAAATAAAGACAAAACCCATCTCCACACTGGCATGACTCATTCACCTTGCTTGCCTCCCCCACGCGCAGCCTCAGTGAGGTCATCTCTTAAGAAGCTTTTAAAACAGAATCTAGTAGCTAGAAAATGGGATGAATGCTTGTTGTTTTCCCTTCCCCATCTATATCTTTTTAAGAATTTAATAGATTTTTTTCCTACCATTTTGCTCTGAATATATTTCCATGAAGAGCTTTGGTATCTGTTTCTGAGATTTGATCTCTCAGGTGTCATTAAGCATGTTTATGGTCTACGTTGCATCAACTTAATCACAAAGGCCCTTGTAAACAAGCACTATTGGAAACATTTACTTTTTCTTCTAGCTTCAGCTGTGCAAACAGAGATAACTCCATTCTTAATGAAAGAAAAGCATTCAGGAAAAAAGGTGGAGCTAGTGTCCTATGCCAGCTGAGATCTAATTACTGTCAGGGAGTTCCTGGGATAGAACTGACCCTAAAGGGCACAAGAACCTTCCCCTAAAGTTTTGGCCCTGTGTGCAATCCTAGGAAAACAGATCTAAGTTTGCAAAACAGTCTTCTCTATTCTTCCAATGGTTTTTGCTATAAACTTAGAACATTTTCCAGAATTTCCAAAGAAATCTGTCTGTCCTTGTACATAAAAACACATAATCTCTACTTGTACATGGGTTTCTAAGCAAGGAAACAAGAAATAGCACAGTCTAGGCTGCAATGATTCACTAAGTAGGTCATAAATATCCCTGAATCAAATTACTGCAGCTCATAGCTAGCAGGAGACACTACAGCAAGCAGATCCTATGTGGCGGGTTTTTCTTTCATTTCTGGGGTCATGAAGACATAGGCATTGAAATATGCAAGCTTCTCTCACTTCACTCCCCACCCCCACCACCTAAAAAAGTCAGAAGTTAGTTACTAGCATCTGTAGATTTTTAGGACATACCAAATTCTATCTACTTTCTAAACATAATTACCATGAAATCAAACTGACAAGGTTGTACTGAATCATTCTTGTTTTTGAAACTAGAACTCACAGACAGCTATTTCATTCCCTTAATGCATTGCAATAAATAAGTGTGATTATCCCAACTAACTATGGAATCCTCCATCTGCTTATGAACTATATGCAAAGTGACAATTCTAACAGAGTCACAGGCCCTGAAGATGCCTGCTCAAACTGAAAAACTTCAAACAAAATTGCTCCATATTACAAGATTTCCAAATGAGTATCACCATCACCATAGACATTTCTCTTCTAGGAATTTTCCCAAAGAGGAAAATCAATATCACTGAAGACTTTAATGCTGCTCATAGTAGTGCCATGAATAATAGCAGAAAATGGAAACAATAACATAGAGGATGGTTAAATAAATTATGATACACTTATAGCCAAAGTATCCCAGGTTTCCTAGAGTTAATATAAGTATCTGTTTTATAATATCCAAATAAAATAATTTGATTGTCTGCTTCACATGACACAAGGATTCCTGAACATTACCAACAATTTCTAAAGAGTAGCTATACTTTCTGGTGGTAACTGTGCACTTCAGTTCATGCCACTTTGTGGTTCTACTATATCTTTTACTGAAGTATGAAAGCAGAACTTCTTTAATTTCTTAGAATATGACTTGGGTCCATACTTGTATATATAGCAGTCTTTACTGGGGAGTTGATAAGAATATAAAGTGGAAAATAAAATTTCCAAGTCATCAATAGTCCCAAGTCTGCCATCCAATACTTCAAAGCAAGGTGCACTCCACTGGCCATCTTTTACCTTTTGTTCTGTTTTAACCACCCTGCAAGGTGTCACTTCTCAGGTATCTAAGTCCTTCTCATTGAATGGGGAAGGGGTCCTACAAGCCTAGCTCACTGCCCCCAAAGGAAGTCAAAAATTTGCAAACATCAGAACTGTTTCTACTTCAGGGAGTTGTCTCACTATCTCCTCCTTCAGGTCCAGTGTCTTTGTAATATCTAAAAGCACATTGAAGATATTTTTAATCCCAATAAAATAAAATAAACTCCCACAAGTGAATTTTTCTGCCATACTGTAGAGAAGCTAAGACAAACTGCCAATATGTTTTAAAATAGCATCCCACCACACACTGAATTTAATTCTTAGAGTCATTAAAAGTCATGTTGTAGAAAAGTATTTAATGACATGGAAACACTACACATGGCATATGGATAAGTGACAAAAAAGACATCAAAAAGTACACATGAATTAGAATCCAAATGATGTGGAAGTTTTGTGTTATTTGATTATGAAAAGAGGAGAAGATTTGGAAACATATTGTTGTGTTTTTCTATTTTGCCTTCCTACATCCATCTGCCTCAGGGCAAGTCATTATTACAGATGCCAAGAGAAAGAAATTCTGTTTAACTTTTGACATTCAAAATAGGATTTCCCTCTAAGATGGGTTTGAAAGCTGTAAACTGATAAAAGAGGGCCGTATCAGTGGCCTTGCTTAAGAGATTACAGAGGAGAAAAATGAAGACCAAGTGAGAAGAGATTCAGGGAGGAAAGAAAAACTGTTTCATGAACTCAGGGTGCCACCCATGGCAGGCTAGACTTCACCTTACTCTTCATGTAACACTCAGGAAGTAGACCAGTGTAGAGCAAGGCCATGACACATGGTTTGAGTTCAGCTTGTCTGAGAAGGCAAAGTCCCAGAAGAGTGGTCATGTACTTGGGAGGTGGCAGGAGAAGCACACCCAGTGGGTAAATAGAAGATGTGGCAGGAACTCGTGAGTCTACAGAACCTGCAGAAGTCATCAGAAGACCTTGACGTCAGAGGGAGGCCCTTGCATCTTGAACATTATGACAAAGACTGGGACCAACGTCAGCAGTCACAGATGCCAGGGTGACTGCCAATACAATTGTTAAAAGTGAACCTAGGCTGGCTATATATCAGCAGCAGAGGGACCCAACAGAACAGTCCAAGGCTGGTGTAACTTCTGGGTATGTGGACACAATGTCATGCCCTATTTCCAAATAGCATTTTGGGAGAAGGAAAGTAAGATAGACAAGGATAGAATCAGAAAGACTGAGAAGTTGCCCTAGACAGTCTACATTCAATCTAAAGTTACTATAAATTATCAGATTAAACTCAAATGTTTAAGAGTATTTTCCAGCAATTCCTTAGAGAGAAGGGGTAAAAGTCAAAAGGGGAAGATTCATTCTACAGGAGTAATTCCCAGGTTTTAGTGTGCATCAGGATGACCTAGGAGCCATACTGGACAAAACGCTGATGTGCCACCCCCAGAGTTTCTGATTTCCAGGAGATCAGCAGAAGACCTGTTGGGCAATGTCCTGGCACTGTGGCAAAACACTGGCCATAATGAGTTAAAAGAAGAGATGGTTCTTTGGACTCACAATTTCAGTTGGCTCGACGCTTTGAGTAGACATCCTGGAGGAAGAGCATGATGGGGAAATTCTGTTCAACTCATGGGGAGCCAAGAAGCAGAGCGAAGCAGAAAGAACAAGACAGAAGGGAAGAAGTGAAAAGAAGCTGGTACTGCACAGTCCCTAAGTTCATGCCCCATGACATACTCCCCTCGGTCGGCCCCACTTTCTGAATAGCTGTTTCCTTCCAATAATGCCATTAAATTATGGCCTCATTGATGGATTAATCTACTGATAGAGCCTTCATGATCAATCATCTCTGGAAACACTCAAAGACACACTCAGAAGTGTGCTTCATTAATTTCCTAGGTATTTCTCAATTGACAGTGGAGAATAGCCATCATAGTATAGCCTGAGACCCCTGCTACATGACCAGGGGTAACACACTGAGAACTGTCCTAGAAAGTTAAGCGACAACATTGTTCTGGGCCAGCTAAATGATGCTAAGGCTTTTTCATCTAACATTTTTTGTGTACGGTCAGAGGCTAATTTACTAAATAGCACTGTGATTCTAAGTTGCAGAATGATAAATGACTTGTAAGTTTTACTTTCTGCCTCCTAATCTTTTCTACTTACCTAACATGAGTGTATATTACTTTTAGAGATCTGAAAGACAGAAACTTGCTGATTGGGATCCATTTAATAAGGATTAAAGAAATGATCAGCCTCTCACCCTTCCTTCAAGACCCAGGCTGCCCCGTCTAGGCCCTGAACTTTCCACTGTAGATATTTTAAAAACATCCAAATCCCTTTTAAAGACAAAGGCAGGAACCCACAAATGTCTATGATTTGAATGGTGTCTTAATCTGTTCTGTGTTTCCATCGCCGAAGTTATGAAACCCACAGTAGGAAATTTATTAAAAATAGCATCTCCCCTTACAAATGTGCCTTGAGAGGTGGGAAGTCAAACAGCACAGTCTCAGCATCTCGTGTGGTCCTTCTTGCTAGCAAGGATTACTGCAGCATCCCAAGAGAACTCAGGGCACCACACACCAAGAAAGCTCATAAGACATAGCCAATGCAACTTGTTTTTAACAGACCCATTACTGTGTTAATTAACAAATGAGTTATTACACAATAATCTATTAATTTATGAATGAATCAATCTATTCATGAGGGCACAGCCCTGATGACTCAGTCACTTCCCAAAGTTCCCACTTTGCAACTATACTGTATTAGGGACCATGTGAACATTTACAACCCTAGCAAAAGGTAAAGAAAATTTCACTGGCTCTTAAATATTTGCCTTCTTTAGCTGCAACAATGCTAGAAGACTGTTAAATAGTCTAACTCCTATAGCACTAGAGATGTACATCAATCCTGGTCTCTGTCTACCTAGTAGGAATCACTGTCAACTTCACAACCAGGAAAAGCAGTGATATAATACAACTTAGATTGATCTTGAAACTCCAGAACACAACAGGAGTGTAAGGGGCTGGGGTTAGCATAGGTAAATTTGGACAGCAAGTTCTGTACCAAGTTCTTGGATACAAGACCAGCCTCGAGGAAAGAGAAGGACAAAGAGAAAGAGGGAGACAGGAAGAGAGAAAAGAAGACTGGAAGAGAGAGAGGAAGAAAGAGGGAGAGAAAGGAGGAGAGGGAAACAGAGAGGGACAGAGACAGAGACAAGAACCTGTGGCCCCCAGCCTTGCTTGGGCTCCTTGTTGGCACAGAGTCTGAGTAAGAGACCTGCCACAAGGTTCAGTGGTCAGTACAGGTGGAAATGATCCATTTCACATACAATGAAGCCTTCAAGTGCGTTCAACTACTCTTAAAAAAATAAAAATAAAAACTGTTCTATGAATGTCCTCAGGCATCTTATTTTCTAAAAACTAAGTACTTTAAGAAGTGAAGGTACAAACCAAAATCTGGCTCATCAGGAAAGCCACACAATGTGTGTTACTTTTAAAAAGAAATTCCAACACTTGCAGAGACCCAGCCTGCTTCCAGCGAGCACTATCACCCCTCTTTCTATCTTATCTACTGCTTTGTTTGTAAAAATGGATCAAATATAGATTAAAAAAAAAAAAAAAACTTGGCCTCGGGGATCCCAAGCTTTGGGGCTAAATAGGCTAACTGATCCTTCTGAGCAGATTCAAAGCATCCATCTATTTGGAGCCCTTGAAATCTATCTCTTGACCATAACACTGCTGATGTCACTGCCCATCCAGCTCAGCAAACAAGTTGTCACTGGGCCACACTGACAAGCTGTGAAATTGTTCTCCAGAATTTCACTCCAGGACTGAGAATCCATAACCCATGTTTCCTAGGCGCTGTGTGCCCTGGCATGCTCGGGGCCAGAAGGCTGTGTTACTGTGGAGGACTGGTTTGCTTCTTGTCACTGCATACTTGGCTATGAGCCCTTGAAGTTGGCGATCCTGTCCAAATTGTCACCTTAGGCAGTGACACCAATGTTTATTAAATTCACCAATGTTTATTAAATCAATGAGTAGTTGAATAATTCAATAATTAATAACAGTTGCTTCCATAGAGGGAGCACTGACTATGTATGCAACACTAATCACAAGTAATTTGTATTTAATAATTCTACTTAATTCTCCTAGCAAACAATTTTACAATAAGAAATAAAGGGAGAATGAATGAGGAATGGAAAAGAAAAAGAAAAGGAAATAAAGAAGGTGAACAAGAGGAAGAGGGAGTAGAGGAGGAGCTGAAAAGAGCAGAAAAGAAGAGGGCACACAAGGCAAGGGGAAGCTGGGGAAGGAAGAGACCTAGCGAGAGGCCAGCTGGCGCCCGAAAGGAGCCCTGCCAGGTGGGGGAGCCCCTCCCATGCAACTGCTGTGAGGACTCCATTAAACCTGCCAAACAAACATCAGAAGGGGCTGGCTGCGGGAGGCACCAAGGACTGACCAAAATGATCTGTTGGAAAGGCGCTGGCACAGGGGCTGTCTTTGCCAGCCAGATTTGAAAACTGAGTAGGCAGGCTTAATTAGGTCTTTCAGCAAGTACTGAAGCTAGAGACTGCATCCCAAATAGGGTTACAGCCAGAGACGTAGGTGCAGAACAAAGCTGGAAGCCAGTTGCTGAACAGACTGAAGAGGGGGTGCCAGGCAAGAGACCACCAGCCAGGCTGAGGAAGCATTTAAGATATTACAGGACAGGTTTGGCATATTGTTTGCTTTAAAGTAAGAATTTCCTTGTAATAGGAAAAAATGTGGTCATTATAAGATAAAATTCAGCAATATAAAATGGAGCAAAGGTCAAAGCATAAAACTTATTAAATTGTATTATCTGAGAGTAAACCTTGTTACTGGGGAAAGATTTCATTTCAGACAACTAAGTGCAGACACAGAGAGAAACAGATTAATAAATGCATAGACTCAGAGGACACTCAGACACATATATATTTATTAAATGTCACTTTTAGAGAATTAAAATAATTTTATTTGATTTTAGCTAGATTTATTCAGTTTTAAATTTTTCTTAAATTTCAAGTTAAATTTGTGCTTCCTCCCAGTTTAAAAAACCTCAAGCCAAAAATATGACTTCAAATTATTCCAGACTGACAAATACATGAGGTAATGAGCAAAAGCAAATGTGGCTCCGCTCTCCACAATGTGAATACTCCCCAGCCCTCTGGGAGCTCCTACAGCCAGATTCCAGGCCCAGAAGAGCTTCGAATTTAACATGCACACACACACACATACACACACACACAGCCACCATGCTTAAATGTAAGCCCAGACCAAAAAAAGGGGGGGATTTGATTCTGAATTATTATAAGTTAGGAAAGGGTCTCCAGGGTATTAAGGGTCTCACTACCAGATCAGACTTGTAGTGATCCACCTATTTACAGCCTCCTAACAGCTGGGATTACAGCCATGTGGCATCACACCTAGTCTCAATTGCCATCTCAGTGCACCCAGGGGGCAGGGCTGGCATGGCAGGCTCATGGATCAAACTCCTGGCCCCTGTGCCTGCTTACAGGCACTCTAATCCACTGAGCTATTTGGCCAACCCGATTTTGAATTATTGCACATAAAACTTAAAGTGCTTAATATGCTGTGGAGAAGAATTCAGATTGCTTCAAAGCTCAGAGGTAAGGAGAACTCCAGCCTACCTGAGACCTCCTCTAGCCTGCTTGAGATCTCCAGCCCACATGAGAACTCTGGCCTGCATGAGACCTCCTCTAGCCTGCCACAAGCACAGCCTATCCAGCAGCTAGGCCCGCCATGCAAGTCAGACCATCAGCCAGACACAAGTGTAGCCTATCCAAAACCAGGTTTTTCTTCACAGATTTTTCTTCACAAACCATGAAGTGAAGAAGAGCAGGTAGCAGAGTGCCTCAAGTCTTCCATGAAAATAAATTTCAGTCCAGACTGCTATACCAAGCAAAACTCTCCTTCAAGTATGAGGGAGAAATGAAATACTCCCATGATAAGAAACAACTAAAGAATTTCATAATGTCAAAGCCAACCCTACAAGGTATCCTAAAAAAAAATTTTAGGGAAAGACCAAAACAACCTGAACTCAACAAATGAGAACATAAAGAACCCATCAAATATGGCAACCAATTAAACACAGGAGAAAAAGAGGTAAACAGTAGGAAGTAAAACACATGTCAATCATAAGTCAATATATTTTAATTATAATCATCAATGTAAATGGACTCAATTCTCCAATTAAAAGATATAGACTGGCAGAGTGGATAAGGATGCAAAATGCAACCATATGCTATATACAAGAAACACACTTAACTCATGAAGAAACTCATAGGTTAAAAATTAAGGGGTGGAAAAAATACTACATGCTCCAGAACCTCAGAAAAAAGCAGGGGTAGCAATCTTGTTTGCAGACACTCTAAACTTCAAATCAAGTTTGGTCAAATGAAATAAAGAAGGCCACTACATACTGGTTAGGGGAAAAATTTAAGATAGGGGTAACACTCATAAATATGTATGCACCGAACATGGGAGCTCCAAGTTATATAAGACAAACCTTAATGGACAGGAAAAATGTCATATCTAATATCACAATCTTAACAGGAGACCTTAACACCCCTTTATCCTAAAAAGATAGGTCAAGCAGACCAAAAATTAGGAAAGAAATAGCAGACCTCAACTGGAACCTGGCACAACTGGACTTAGTGAACATACACAGAGTGTTCCACACAAACACTTCAGAATACACATTTTTTTCAGCTGTACATGGGACATCTTCTAAAATAGACCACATAGGCCTTCTAGGGTGACTTGTTTTAGGGAACCAACACCATGGCATTGGGCTGCAAGATTGGCCCGTCCATCCTGAACAGCGATCTGGCCAACTTAGGGGCTGAGTGTCTCCAGATGTTAGACTTCGGGGCCGAGTATCTGCACCTGGATGTAATGGATGGGCATTTTGTTCCCAACATCACCTTTGGTCACCCTGTGGTAGAAAGCCTCCGCAAACAGCTAGGTCAGGACCCTTTCTTTGACATGCATATGATGGTGGCCAGGCCACAACAGTGGGTGAAGCCAATGGCTGTAACAGGAGCCAATCAATATACCTTTCATCTTGATGCTACAGACAACCCAGGGGTTTTGATCAAAGATATCCGAGAGAATGGGATGAAGGTTGGCCTTGCCATCAAACCAGGAACTACAGTTCAGTATTTGGCACCATGGACTAATCAAATTGATATGGCCTTGGTCATGACAGTAGAACCCGGGTTCA
This sequence comes from Myocastor coypus, assembly GCA_004027025.1. Classification (NCBI taxonomy): domain Eukaryota; kingdom Metazoa; phylum Chordata; class Mammalia; order Rodentia; family Myocastoridae; genus Myocastor; species Myocastor coypus. Next base: position 21,765 of record PVJA010011978.1, read on the forward strand.
GAGGGCAGAAATTCATGGAGGACATGATGCCAAAGGTCCACTGGTTGAGGACCCAGTTTCTGTCTCTGGACATAGAGGTCGATGGAGGTGTAGTTCCTGACACTGCACAAATGTGCAGAGGCAGGAGCTAACATGATTGTGTCCAGCAGCGCCAATATGAGGAGTGAAGATCCCAGATCTGTGATCAACTTACTCAGAAATGTTTCCTCAGAAGATGCTCAGAAATGTTCCCTTGATCGGTGAAACCACAAGAAACCCAGTGTTTGTGTTGATGAAACCTTTTCACTGGAAAACAACATAGACTACCAGATCAAATCATAACTGAGGCAATGCTGTTTTCCTGAGCAGTTATTCCAGTGATTAAAATCTGTGGTGCACAATATTCTGAGGGGTTAGAAATTGGTGTGTATTAACTACATTTTGGCAACACAAATGAAATACCCTGTTTTTATGGGAGAATTGATTTTTGTAGTGTGAAAATATGACTTAAGGCTTCAAACAGAAATTTGTCTTAATGCCTAAAGAGGGAATAATGGCTACTATGAAAAAACATTTTTTCCATGTTTTTAAAAGGGATGTTCTATTATTTCCTGGCTGTTCTCTGAAATCAAAAGGAATTTTTGTTTTTCATAATTCCTATTTCTGATTTGTTTATAAGTCTGATCATATAAGTAGAGTAGAACTAAAACATAGAAGCTTGGGTGGAATGGTGAGCTGTAGTCTTGCATGGAAGGTTTTTCACTTTTGACCTTGTATTCAAGGCATTAAAAACGATAAAAGCAACATGTGAAACTCAGGGGTTCTAAA
>PVJA010011978.1:22671-53315 GCA_004027025.1 Myocastor coypus
TTTTTTTTTTTTTTTTTTTTTTTTTTTAATGTATTTTTTTTCTTATTTCAGAACCTTTGTTTATTCACTCATTTTTATGGCTGGCACAGCCCGCCCTGAGGACAGGGCTGGTGCAGCATGTAGTGCCGGGGATAGAACCGAGGTCCCTGAAGCCACCCAAGCTTTCTCAAGCAGGCGCTTTAGACGACTGAGCCATCCTGCCGGGCCCCATGGAATTTCTATTGTGTTGAATGAGTTCTGACTCTGTCCTCTCCTGTTTCTCCTTAGCAAATCACCCATCTTTTTTGCACTTTTAATTTACATGTTGAGTGGATGGTAACTGTTAAAACCAGGCAGGTTTTTTCAAGAACCAGGTGAAGTATGGAAGGTGTGAGTACTATTCATAGAACTTAGAGTATCCTCAGCATAAAGTGGCTAGCATTCCATAAGTTTTTGTTTTGGCAGCTACATTTTGATATAATCTCACTTAATCTACAGATTTGTCCTGTAGGTGGCACGATAGGTATTTTTATTCCATTTTTATAAAGAAGAAAGTAAAGCAGAGCAATAGGGTGGCACCATGGGAAAGACCCAGTAGGGCAGGATCTGGGGTTTCTGCTCTCCCTCCCCCTTTTTTTAGACAGAGAGCTCTGAAGAGGTGGGTTAGACAAAAGAAGCTACTTTTACTTAACATTGTCTTAGCTTCAGTCTGACTTTACCCTGTGGCAACATCAAGTGGCTGAGAATGTTATGGAACTATGGATCTTGATTCCAAGGATGTGTGTTTTATTCCAAAATAGATCAGGTAGGCAAAAAGGTACCAGGCTACAGAATTCACCAATGAGCTCACTTTCAGCTGTGTTCCCATTATAAAAAAAAAAAAAAAAAAAAAAACTGTGTGTATTAGGTGTTATGTTTTTCTACGTTTACTCTGTGAAAAATATAGCAAGAAGAAACAGGACCAACATTAAATTTCTTGAGAAATAAGATTCAATATTTACATCAGTTCTTATGTGTGGAATAGAACTTGATTAGGTTTGTGTCTATACTGTAAGTAAAAATATGCTTCTTAGTATTGTTTTGATTTTGGCTAAGGTTAGGATAAACATGCGCCATGAGTAGATAACATTTGATTCTATCACACAAGGTATATAGAAATAACTTTTAATTAAAAAACTTACATAGAAGATTATATAATATCAGGTATGACAAAGATTTGAATTTATTTACCAGGACAACTTAGGGTTGTCTGGCTTTTGTTTTCTTTTAAAACACATATGCAATAAAACTACAAGCAAAAGTTTAAAAAAAATTAATGAATTAAATAAAATAGACCACATATTAATCCATAGATCAGGCTTAAGTATATGAAAGAAAACAGAAATTATCCCATGCATACTATCGGACCACAGTGCAATGAAATTGGAAATAAATGACAAAAGAAACCACAAGAACCCCACAAATACGTGGAAATTAAACAGCACCCTTCTCAGCAACCAGTGGGGTGCAGATGAAATTAAACAATATCTACAATTTAATGAAAATTCACACACAACCCACTGGAATTTATGGGAAGTAATCAAAGCAATTCTTAGAGGGAAATTTATAGCCCTGAACTCACATATTAAGAAGACAGAATGGGAACAAATAAATACTGTAATGCAACCCCTAAACAGACTAGAAACAGAAGAGCAAATGAAATCCAAAGTCCAAAGATAGGAGGAAATTATAAAGACTAGAGCAGAAATCAATTCAACTGAGACAAAGAAAATAATGCAAAGAATTAATGAATCAAAAAGCTGGTTCTTTGAAAGATTAAATAAAACTGATAAGCCCCTAGCTAACCTCATTAAAAAAAGGAAAGAAAGGACTCAAATTCAAGCGATAGGAATGAAAAGGGTGAAATTACTACAGACTCAGCAGAGATTCGGAGGATCATAAATAGCCACTTAGAGAATCTTTACTCTCACAGAATTGAAGACACAAAAGAAACAGACAGATTCCTAGAAAAGTATAATTTACCAAAACTGAATCAAGAAGATATAAGAGCTCTCAACAACCCAATAACAGCCAATGAAATACAAAATGTAATAAAAAGTCTACCAACAAAGAAAAGTCCAGGACTTGATGGATTCACTGCTGAATTCTACAAGAAATGTATAAAAGACATATGTCCAATACTTCTCAAACTCTTCAGTGAAATTGAAAAGGAAGCAGTCCTCTCAAAGTCATTCCTGGAAGCAAGTAATACACTGATACCAAAACCAGAAAGAGACACAACTAAAGAGAACTACAGGTTAATTTCTTTCATGAACATAGATGCAAAAAAATTCTCAATAAAATCCTCACCGCTAGAATACAACAAATCATCAAGAAGATTATACATCATGACCAGGTAGGATACAACCCAGGGATGCAAAGATGGTTCAATATATGCCAATCTATAAATGTAATACACTATATCAATAGAGCAAAATCCAAAAATTACATGATGGTTTCAATTGATGCAGAAAAGGCTTTTGACAAAGTCTAATGCTCATTCATGTTGAAAATCCTGCAGAAACTTGGGATAGAGGGCATCTACCTCAACCTGATAAAAGCCGTCTGTGACAATTCAACAGCTAAAATAATTCTAAGTGGGAAAAAAACTGAAGCCTTTTACTCTCAAATCTGGTGCAAGACAAGGATGTCCTCTATCACCACTCCTTTTCAATATAGTTCTGGAATCATTAGCTACAGCCATTAGACAAGAGAGAGAAATAAAAGGAATAAAAATAGGTAAAGAATAAGTTAAAATATCATTATTTACAGATGACATGATAATTTATTTGGAAGACCCCAAAAACTCCACCAACAAGCTACTAGAATTAATACACAAATTCAGTAGCATAGTAGGTTACAGAATCAACACACAAAAGTCAATTGCATTCCTCTATACAGATAACAAACACACTGAGAGAGAAATTAAAGAAGCAATACATTTTACAATAGCACCAAAGAAAATGAAATAGTTAGGAATTAACTCAACTAAAGAAGTAAAAGAGTTTTTTAATGAAAACTATAGTACTCTGAAAATAGAGATCCTAGAGGATTTCAGAAAATGGAAAGGTATTCCTTGCTCCTGGATAGGAAGAATCAATATTGTGAAGATGGCCATACTCCCTAAACTGTTAAACAGATTTAATGCAATTCCTATCAAAATACCATTAACAGCCAGGTGTGGTGGTGCAAGCCTATAATCCCAGTACTCGGGAGGCTGAGGCAGGAGGATCGGTGTGAGTTCGAGACCATCCTGGGCTACAAAAGTGAGCTCAAGGCCAGCCTGAACTGCATAGCGAGACCCTGTCTCAAAAAGACCAAAAAAAAAAAAAATTAACATACCTCACAGACCTGGAGAAGTCATTCTTAAAATTTATTTGGAACCAACAACGACCCAAAATTGCAAAGATAATCCTGGGCAACAAAGGTAAGGCAGGAGGCATTACAATTCCTGACCTAAAATTATACTACAGAGCTACTGTGATAAAATCAGCATGGTATTGGAAAAAAAAATAGACGTGAGGATCAGTGGAATAGATTAGAAGATGCAGAAGCAAATATAAATGCACTCAGTAACCTTATCTTCAACAAAGGGGCCAAACATGTTTACTGGAAGAAAGATAGCCTCTTTAACACATACAAACCAGCAGATCTCTGGACCCACCCAAAGCATCTATCACCATGCACTAAACTAAAATAAAACTAGATTAAAGATCTAAATATTAAAACAGAAACACTAAATCTCTTGGAAGAGAAAGTAGAAGGAAATCTTGAAGACACTGGGGTAAGCAAGCAGTTCATGATGTCTTAGTTACTTTTTACTCGTTGTTGGGACAAATACCTGACACTCAAAGTGAAGGAAGGAAAGGTTTATTTAGCTCACAGTTCATGGAGGTTTCAGTCCATATTCAGCTGGCCCAAGGCTGAATGGAACAGGTCAGAGAGCGTCCAGTTCATGGTGGTGGAGGAGCAACAAAATGGTGACAGAGGCATTTGACCAACCAGGGCAGCAGAGAGCAACAGCTCTAGTCTCTCTCTCTCTCTCTCTCTCTCTCTCTCTCTCTCTCTCTCTCTCTCTCTCTCTCTCTCTCTCTCTCTCTCTCTCTCTTTATATTCTTATCAGGCTCTCTGCCTTAGGATATCCTCCCTAGACCACACCCATAGTCCCAGCCTTACTCAGACCGATAATCCCATCAGTACTAAAACACATAATTCCAGTGACTCATGAGTCAAGTCTCAATCTGTAGAAGTCCCCGCCCAATGACTACATGAGGCTTTGGGGGGACAACTAGACATAAACCATAACAATGGACAAAAATCAAACTGCACATGTAATATCTGAAAAAAAATCAACAACAGGGGGCCTCCTCTCACTGAGAAACTTTTGCACATTAAAAGAAGTTAGCAACAAAGTGAAAAGATAAGCCACAAATTTTGAAAAAAAATCTTAACAAATACTCAGACAAAAGTCTTCTATCTAGAATTTATAAAGAACTAAAAAGTATTAGGGCCCCAAAATTTAAGGACCCAATCCAGAAATGGGCATCTCAGATGAACACATACTTCTCAGAGGAAGAAATACTAGAAGTTAATAAATACATGAAATAGTGCTCCACATCACTAGCCATCCATGAAATGCAAATTAAAACACGAGATGCCATCTCATCCCAGAAAGAATGGTTACCATAAAGAAATCAACCAACAACAAATGTTGAATAGGATGTGGGGAGAAAGGAATCCTTCTCCACTGTTGTTGTAGACTAGTGCAACCATTATTGGTATCAGTGTGGAAACTCCTTAAAAAACTAGAACTTGACATCTGATTCAATCCAGATATGTCCCTGCTGGGAATCTTCCCAGAATAGTTGCAAACATCATATTGTAGTGATATTTGTGCACCTATGTTTATAGCAGCACAACTTGTGATAGCCAAATCTTGGAAACAACCAAAATGCCCATTGTCCTAAAGAATGGATGGTGTTTTTATACAATAGAGTATTATTCAGCTATAAATAATGATAAACTCAAAGCCTTCATTATAAGTGGATGTATCTTGAGCATATACTCATAAGCGAAATAAACCAGACCTACATGTGTAAATATCATACAGTATCCCTAACATAAGAACTCAAAAGAAGAAATAAAAAAGGTTAGCTATAGTATAGTTAAGTGAAAAGTGAGAATTTTAGGATCAAATAATGAAGAGAGAGCTAGGAGAAAAATTAGGAAACATGGTAGGGGCAAAAATATGCATTTACATACAAAAGATGGTTATATCAGTGGTCCTAAAAATTTCCAACAGGTTTTTGAAACTAGCAGTTAATTGGTAGAATTTACACCCTGACTAACTATATGCACTGATATCTGTGAACTAAACAAATACATTGAGGATAGCCATGTGTAATACTAAAACCATGCTTGAAATACCTACCACTCTGGTCTTCTAGTTAGGCACTACTTCTAACGTCATATCAATTATTGCTATATTCTCTTTCACCTAAATGTTTGTTTAAAATAAAAAAGAAAGAAAGAAAAAGGTAATAAAAGAAAATATGAGACAAGGGAAAAAGGCCATAGAAGTATATCCCTACAGTTTTGTAAATGGTTAAGTTCCTAAATCTCTGTGATACAATGAATGATTTTTTTCACATTCCATAGAGTTTGAAAGTTTAGAATATCAACAATTGATGACAAATATCTATTTCATGTTATGTCTAAGGTGTTTGATATTCAGAAAGATAGTGATGTTAAGCTCAAGTGCCTATGTTATAAGGAATAATATCATTAAGCCTCTCTTCTGGAGGGTTAACAACTTAAGTTGACATACCAAAAACTTAGAGAAAAAGAAGGGGTATAAGAATAGCCAATATTTTGCCTCTAGTCCTTCAAATCAATGACACAGGAAATAAAAGAATCTGTACTGTAATGGCCTATAACTCAGTAGCATCTCAAATTTCTTGTTCAAGGAGATTGTGGGGCCACAGAGGAAAGTGATCGATAATTTACAGTGTACTTAAGGAGACTCATCTAGAGAGAAAGCATTCTCTCAGGCTTTCACAGAGACCAAATTGGCCAAGCAATAGCCATGATTCATCCTGATAGCTGACACTGACAAAAGTTCTGCAAACTGCAGTATGTGTTTTCAGGGTGAAAAATAAAATAAAAGGGGACCTGACTGACCTTGTCAGATACAAAAGTTACATTTTTTGTTACATAGTTATTGCTTTATCTTGGTCTTAACCATCCAGAAGAAAAGTTTAACCATGAGGCATAAACAGTATAGCCATATTAATATGCTGAGCCACAAAAGGCTCAAGTCAACAGCTTCCAATATTGCCAGTTCTGCTGATAAACCATTACTATTATGGACTATTGGACTATAGATACAACAATTTTCTTTTACTTCAATGAGAAGATTTATACTAACAGTATTTAGAAAAGTTATCATGTCTGTATCTCTACTCTGAACAACTACTATGAAGACAACAATATGCATTGTATTAATTATTGTGGCTCTCCAACTAACCTATTCTGAAACTGTCTCATTGTTATTTCTTTCTCATTAAATTTAATAAAATAAAGTAATAAAAAAAATAAAAACACAAAGCTCAGAGCACCTAAGGACACCTGGAGATGTGACCCCCATTTGCCTTACATAAGTGCTCAGTGGAACACAGTTATATAATCATGACTTATCACAGGTAAAGATATGTTTGCTGACCATGGCACTCTGTAGAAATGTAAGTGTGAGATAACAATCTGTATCAGAATTTTACAATAAAGACACACGTGGCTCTGGGCTCCTGTGCTCTTGTGCTTCGCTCTGCTTGCTCCATGCTGTGTACTACTACTGCTGAGTCTTCCACAAGTGCGTCCTTTAACTTTGGAACCTCACCAAAGAAAATCTTGCTCAGGCCCCCCAAATGAGCCAACACATGTGTAAACAGGGAAAATATTGAAAAATTTATAAATTATACCCAAACAGATTTCTAGAAGAACCAAATAGACCAAGAAAGGAAAAAACTGAGATTAAATCCTTAATGATTGGATACAGAGTAGATTAGTCACTTCTGAAGTGAGACATTGTGAGCTAGAAATGAAAACTGAAGAGATTATCAAAATTAAGCACAAAGATATGGAAAATACACAAAAAAGAAGAGCACAGATGATTCATAATCTTCTGCATTGGTAGAAGATATGTACACCTAGAATTTCAGAAAAAATGGAGTGACTTTTCCAAAAAGTGACTTTACCATTTTCTGGAGCTGACTTTCAAAATGCAAAAAAAAGATAAAAAGAAATACATTGTGAGATAGGCTATTATCAAACTGGAAAAGACCAAAAGCAAAGAGCAGATCATATAGGAAGCCATGAAGAAAAGACAAGCTAATTTCAAATAAATGTCTGGGACCTTGTCCCATCTCGATCCAGTGGGTGAACAAAGGTGAAGACAAAATAGAAATCAAGTTAGTTTAACATGCAGATAATCAGAAGCCTCTTATCTCTAATAGGCATAGGAGCCTTAAAACTCTGGCTCAAGTTGCTTTTATTCGTCCAGATATGGGTACAAACAATTAAAGTAATATGAGATTCATCTTTGTTATGGTTTGTGTCTACGTATTCCCCCAAAGCGTCATGAAGTCTTACGGCAGCTTCTGGAGTTTGTGATTGATTATTGTGTGTGTGGGTGCTACACCCGCCCTGGAGGTGCATTCAATGTAAGGAAAGAAGAGAAGTTAACTACTTGAGCTGCTGCTGCTCCTCCCCTCCCTTAGTTCTTGCTCCTTGCTGCCACCATGAAAGGTTGCCCTCTGCCATGTGTGCCTCTGCCTTGGAGCCAGCTGAATATGGACTGGAACCTCCAGTAACTATGAGCTAAATAAACCTTTCCTTCCCTAATTTTAGTGTTTGGTATTTGTCCCAGCAATGACAGAAGAATAACTAGGACAGAATTTGGTACCACAAGAGTGGGGTCATTGCTGTAATGAAACCTGACCATGTGGATTACAAGCTTTTGGGAATGGCTTATGAGAAGAGATAGGAAAAGTTCAGAGACATTGCCTACTTGTGAAAAGGTTGAACACATTCAGCTGTTCTGTTTGGGAGATTCTGGTCAGAGCTCAAGAGACCAGAAGGCTGATAGAAAGTCTGCCTATATGGTCTAGAGAGATAGCTCGGTAGAATAAGTGCTTGTCTGGCAAACATAGGGTCCTGAGTTCAGCCCCTGGTGCTGCAGAGAGAAAGAGAGAGAGAGAGAGAGAGAGAGAGAGAGAGAGAGAGAGAGAGAGAGAGAGAGAGAGAGCCCATCTGTAAAGACCAGGCTGGGAAGATTTCTTCTAGGAAGGACTGCATTGGTTTTTGAACTTAACAGAAGAGTTGTCTGCACTTTGTACATGTCCAGAGACTGCCTGAGAGTGAGTTTAAGCATGGCAGACTGATTAATCTTTCAAAAGATATTTCAAAGCAACCAAATATTGTGGCAGTGGCATAGCGGTTATTGGGGGCCTTTAGCCAGATTTATGTTAAGAACAAAGAGCAAAGAGCCCAGCAGAATGGCTCAAAAAGTGAGTTTGGCCAGAAAGGAAGTGCCAATAAAGCTGTGAACTGCAAAGATAGAACTAAGAAGATCTCCATTGCTGAAAAGGAACCAGAAAATGAAACAGATGGCCTGAGGGCATCACAGGATGTGGCAGGTCTCCACCCTTTGCAGCATCAGAATTGCAAATGTCAGGGATTTTGCCTTGAGGGGAAACCCACAGAACCCTTCATTCTAGGTTTCAGAATGGTGCCCACACAGATAATTTGTTCCTTGGAATCAGGGTCACAGTGCTCAGTAATCCATGCACTCAACCCCTATGACCAAGAGAGTAGAAAGGCTGGCTACTGCTCCAGCTGGCAGCAGGCCTTGGCATCATCCATGTGGATGGAGGTGGTTTTAGGTACACTGAGAATGCAAGAGTTCTGAGATTAAGAAGGCTTCAATATCAAGTCCTGAGAGGCCAGGCAGTGTGCCCCTGAGAGGGCAGAGTGTAAAGCTATGAATGAGAAGTCTATTCAGTGGAAACTCCAGAAGTTCGGAAAAGTCAGGAATGTGGATCATCTAAGGGAACCTGAAAATATTTGGCAAAGCCAACCTAAGAGAGAAGCCATGGGAACTACTACTAAGAGAGTCACAGAGGTGAAGCCACAAGGAACTTACAATTTGCCACAGATTACTTTGGATGTTCCACAAGGACCTACAGGATTTAATGTTTGCCCTGCTAGATTTTGGACTTGTGTTGACCACAGTGCTTGGTGTCCTGCTGTGTCTACCTTTTGAAATAGTAATGTTTGTCTTGTGCCTTTGAATATTGGAACTGTTCAAGTTTTCTTTTGTACAGGAGCTCACAGCTAAGAGTTTGCCTTGGATCTCGGAGGAGACTTGGAACTTGGGACTTTTCAGCAACGCTGAAACTTTTGGGACTTTGGCAACTCTTTGAGATGGGCTATAATGTCTTTTGTATAAAGGAATGTGCATGAGTCTTTGGGGTCCAGGGTCATGTTATGGTTTGTGTATAGGTTTCCCCGCAAAGCCTCATGCAGTCATGGGGTGGCTTCTGGAATTTGTGATTGGTTATTGTGGGTGTGGGTGCTGCACCTGCCCTAGGGCAGGTAATTTGCATTTCAGTGTAAGGAAGAGAAGTTAGCTGCTTGAGCTGCTGCTTCTCCTCCCCTCTATCTTGCTCCTTGCTGCCACCATGAAATGTTGCCATCTGCCATGTGCTGCCCCACCTTGGAGCCAGCTGAGTATGGACTAAAACCTCCCATAACTATGAGCTAAACAAACCTTCCCTTTCTTCATGTTGGGTATCAGGTACTTGTCCCAGCAAAGAGAATAATAACTAAGAAAATCTCTTTTCATTGTATCTACTAATACAGGCTCATACTGTGCATGGTGGTACACACTTATAATCCTATTACTCAGGAGGCTGAGACCAGAGGATCACTATGAGTTCAAGGCCAGCCTGAGCTACAAAGTGAGTTTAAAACCAACTTGAACTACACAGTAAGACCCTGTGTCAAACAGATAAAACACCCAGCAACCTACTCAGATAAACAACTTCATCTCACCTGTATAAACATTTCCCTAGGACCCACAATATGTCATCCTCGCCAAGTATGACTTTTCTCCTTTGTGCTCACAGAGGGGACCAATGAGGCCTCGATTCTCCTGTGATCTCCTTCATCTCCACTTTTTTGCCTTTTCAATAACAGCATTAAATAGCAATCACTGCCTTTCATACCTAAAGGAAGTATACAGATACAGCCATTCTATCCTTGGTCTGAAAGTCTGTCTTTAATAGCTAGCACTTCACCCACAGTTGCAGTGTATTAGTAGTAGGTTTTTTCAAAGACCAGAGTGCTATCTAACTGCCCATAGGAATCCAATTCCCGCCCCCCATAAAGGTACCCCTAACTGCTGTGACAGATGTTATGATTTGTCTGGATGTCCCCACAAAGTCTCGTGCAGTCATAGGGGCAGGCTTCTCAGAGGTGGCTGAATGTAGTTTATGAATGATTCATTGTCCAATTCTGGGATTAAGGCTGTGAGTACTACACCCAACCAAAGGGAGCAGCTTGCATACAATATATGGACCAAAAGAGGCTTGTTCCTTCCCCTCCCTTGCTTGCTTTTGCGGTCTTCCACTGCCATGAAGGTTGGCCCTGTGCCATGTGCCACCCTGCCTGGACTTAAGCAATTATGACTGAAAACTCTACAAACCACAAGCTAACTGAATCCTTTCCCCTTTAACTTTGGACACCAGGTATTTTGTCCCAGCAGTGAGAGGAAACAAGGAACAATGACCAGAGGCTACTGAGGCTTCTTATAGCTTAAGAGAGGTGCAATTGTGATGGGCAATCAGAGTCACTGCCCTACATAGAGGTCCTTCCAAAGACCCTTGACAGGCGGGCTTTGACAATGGATGAATCTTTTTGCCATTTAGATAGTATTTTTCATTTGTCCCCTTGAAGAAAGCTCTCATTGGTGATAAAAGTGGCATAGTCACACTGCTCCATGGGTGTCTACACCATTAATGGTTTTCTGCAACGCAAATAAAGACCGGACCCAATACCAGCAGGGTGTCCAATTAACCACAAGAACCAATTTTGGTTTTCTCTGAGGCTGTGAATAACTCATGCTACATCAAAGTCCATTCAGTTTCCACAAAATGAAGAGTAAACTCTCTGGCTGAGAATCAACAAGTGAAGCATCATCCACACAATGCACCTTACAGGCCTGAGGGAATTTTTTCCAGTAAAATACATTCTATCTTTGCAAATATTTTTCCTTAACTTTAATACCACTGACTCTGATTGGGACTGCCCATCACTCTCCATGGCAAAGCTCATTATTCCCTGTGACAATCTGCACCAGCTTCCATCGGTCCCTGAAAATATTTTCCCTTAATTTCAACCATAAAGACACACTTACATTATTTCCCTTTAATTTTAACAATATAGACATACTTGCCCTTAATCCACACTGTAAGCCTCTAAAAATATTTAAAATCCTTCATTTCAACAATACTGACTCACTTAGATTTCTTTAATTGACACAATAATCCCCTAAAAATATTTTTAACAATACTGACACAGGCTGCTGCCCCCGACATCCTAAATAAATTACTTCTCCCATGAGAGGTACTGCCAGATCCCCATCCCCTCAGATCAGATCTGTTACCAATCAGCAGCTTCAGCCTTGACAACAGGAAAAAGAATTAATTGGGCAATGCAGTCACCTTGCTCAAAACTGAGGTATCATACAACTGAACCATAGCCTGTATCTCCCACCAAAGGTCTGAGTCAATAATTCCAGGGGCATTTCATCCTAGGCCTTTGTCAGGGGACTTCCACACCCTCTAGGTTTAACTGGGTTCTTTTCTTTTCTTTTCTTTTTCCTTCTTTCTGTCTTTCCTTTTTTTTATTTTAGGGAAGGGTCTACAGGGTGTTCAGGGCCTCACTACTAGATTGGACTCAGAGTGATCCTCCTGTTTACAGCCTCCCAAGAGCTGGGACTACAGGCATGTGCCACCACACCCAGTCTCAATTGCTATCTCAGCATGCCCTGAGGGCAGGACCAGCAAGGCAGGACCAGCAAGGCAGGCCTGAGGGTCAAACACCCAGCCCTTGTGCCTGCTTGTAAGCACTTTAATCTGGTCAGCTATTTGGCCAGCCCTCAACTGTTGTTTTCCTAACAAAACGCACAGTTCTTCACCATCTGTGAGCCCCTGGGGCCCAGCTAACCTCCTGCTTTCCATCAGTGGGAGTCCAATCTGTATAATATTTCCAATAACATTGATTAGCCCAGTGAAGTCCTTCATGACACATATGGCAGAAGCCTGGCTTTCTTCCCACCACAGGAAGAAGGACACATTTTGCGCACTGTGAAGGTACCTAATGTATGAATATGTTTCATTTTACCATAGCCAAAACTCTGTACTTCTGAAGCAGCTGACTTCATTTATCTAAACTATCAGGCTGTGAATTCTGCCCATTACTCTGACTGCTGGTGCACTCGCTTGCATTTTCTAATTTTCTAACTCACTTTCAGCTTAATTTTAAACTTTCCCTGCTCCTCTAGCTGAGAGTTTTTTTTCCCATGTGCACCCACTTTTTTATTTTTCCTTTTAACCCAGGCTGACTTTTTTCTTTTTTTTAAGTTCACTGCTCATGTCTTTCCTTTCTGAAAGCTCTCTGCATGCACCCACTTTTTTCCTTTGACTTTTGTTCCCAGACACAGTCTCACCATGTAGCCTGGCTTGGCCCCCAATTGGTGGTGATCCTCCCACCACACTATTGAGTGCCAAAACTGCAGGATGCACCACCCCAGCTTTTCCTCTGACTTTGTGTGGCAAAGCTCTGCAAGGCTCACTCACTACACTTTCTGCTCCTGTGGGCTTTCTGGATCTGGTTTTTTATTATTATTATTATTATTATTTCTTTTCTTTTCTTTTCTTTTCTTTCCTTTTCTTTTTGATTTTGAGCTTTCCAAGTCTCTGTTCTGACTGTCCCTGGTCCTAAGCCTTCCTTTTCAAGTCCCTCTTCAGGCAGTACTTGTGGACACAATAATGCCACCAGCGTGCCACCCTGACCTGGAGGAGAATGAGGACGAAATACAGAACAGATAGCAAGTTGTTTGAACATGTGGAAAGCCAGGGGCCTCCTGCTTCAAGTGGGGAGAAGAGCTGGGGCCTCTGGCTCATCCTGCTTTTATTCACTCAGACATGGGTGCAAACAATTTAAGTACCACAAAGTTCACCTGCCTTTCAATACCTAATACACAGTCAGGTAAATTACTTAGTCTCACCCGTGTAACTTTTCCCCAGAACCTGCAGATACCATCACCCTGGGTGCGATTTTCCTCACTTGTGCTCACAGAGGAGGGCGACTAGACCTCGATTCTCCTCTGATCTCTCACAAAGGAACGAAAATTAAGCTACAAGATTTCTCTCAGCACAAAGCAGAATATCATGGAATGGTATCTTCACTGTATAAACTAGCAATTGCATTTATCATGTGCCTAGAAATGCCTTAAGGGTTTTAGTTGCATTAACTCATTTAATCTTCAAAATCATAATGAAGTAGGCATTAGCACTATTATTATTATTCTCACTTGATACATAAGAAAGCTAAGGCAAAATTTTGAATTGATTTCCTTACACTCACACAATGTAGAGTCAGTTAGCCTTCTTGCAGCAACTGTACCCTTGGTCACTACATTCGATGAATTCTCCACACTGAGAAAATCATTGTCAGCCTAAATTCTTTAGCCCAAGTATCTTTCTAAATGAGGCCATGGATAGTTTTTCCTTTTTGTCATACTACCTAATTCAATTAAAAACTTGAATTTGTAATTTAAAACCCTATCACACTGAATGCTCCAGGTCCAGTCTACCAAACATGGAAGCAAAAATATAACCAATCTTATTTCTGTTCTACTCATAGAAAAGAAAAAAAGAAGAATATCTCAAATTCATGTTTTGAGGCCAATATAATCCTGATTCTCAAACCCGGCAAAAACAGTGCAAAGAAGTAAAACTATAAATCAAATTCATTCATGAATATAGATACAAAAATCACCATAATATTAGCAAACCCAGTTCACCAGAGCAATTTGGCAAAATCTCTTCAACTGAAAATGCATTTACCCTGTGGCCTAGCAATCATAACTCTGGGAATTCATATGCATATTTAACTTCCCTCATATAAAATGATAAGTGCCTACTAAAATATAAAATACTCATTACATCATTGTTTGTATTAGAAAAAGTTTGGAAACAACCCAGGTTTCCAAAAATAAAAGACTTATTGATGAAGTATTATCCTCATATAATGAGATATTGTGCGGCACTGCTGACATCCCTCTGTATTGATATGAAAGATCTATAAGCTATATTGTGAGATTTTAAAAGTCAAAGCACTAAACACTGTTCATAGTATGCTTACTTCTATATTAGAAGATAGAAAAATAAGAATTTATATTCATAGTTATATCATTATATTGTAGGAATCACCAAAATAAATTACAAAAGTCTTCATTTGGGGGAGGTGGGCAGAGGTCACTGTAGGAAGAATTAATTTTTAATTGAATTTTCAATTGAGATTTCTTCTTGTGCATTGATTTTTGAATCATAGGACTATATTATAAAATTAAATAAGTAAACATCAAAGAAGAAAAATATTTTATGGGAAGAAAGCAAAACAAGATTGTAATAAAAATATATGACATAAAATATCACAGAAGGAAGGAAGAGTATAATGGAAATTAAGATATCCTCAGACCCTACACTGTTGGACATGTTGAGCAAAAATGCTGATTAATATTGATTTTAAAATTCCGATTTAGTCTATAATAGGTTACACATTAATTCATATAAATACATTCTAATTACACAGTCTCAAATATACAAAGCAAAAATTGACAGGACTAGTAGGAAACTAAATATATCTCAATCATTGTGGGAGTTTAAGATACTTGTGCCATATATAGTTTCCAGAAAATAAAAACTAAGTAGGAAGGATTTGAACAACATGATAAATGACTTTGTTCTGATAACCCCATCTACATCTATTACTCTGGGTATGATAACAACAAAACAGATAAAAGTGATGAAGAGCACTTGATGCAGTATTAATATTAATACATTTGCATAAAAATAAATTGAGTGTCTTTCCTAGGCATACAGGACACATAACGAAAACCCTGGCTGGCTTAGAGACAGATTCATCTTTAAACCAATGGCCAGCAACAAGGCTATCAAGCAACCTATAAAGTTATGGGGCCTCTGAACAAGATAACATGGCAGCAGAGGACTTTAACTGGTGTAAATTCTGTCTAGCTCAAGAATTATAGTTAGCAGACATTCAGGTTACCAGTTAACCATGATCTGTTCCTGTGATTTCCCCAAAATACATTGTTTCTCACTTCCTAAACTTTGGCTGCATCAGCAGGTCATCTCCACTATTTTTTGCAGCCCGCCAGCACAGCCCCACCCAATCAAGCTGTACACCCAATAAAAGCCAAAGATGTCATGTCTAGTGATCCTAGCCTGTCATTCATCTTTAACCATCGTAGTGATCCTTGCAACTAAAATGTATGTTTTATCTGTGTTTTATTCTGTTGTTCCTCTGAGCAGAATGGCAGCCCTAGGCCTAGACCCTGACCCATAATAAAGCATACATGAAGCATTGTTATGGCTCCTGTCTAGATGTCCCTCCAGTGGCTAATGGGGTTGTAGGTTAGGCTTTTTGATAGTGACTGGATCTAGACTGTATGATGCTGGCATTAAGGGTATGACACTGGTATTAAGAGTATATGATTAAGGGGCTGGGAAGATAGTAGAATAAGCACTTGCCTGGCAAGAGCAAGGACCTGAGTTCAAACCCCAGTCCCACAAAAAAAAAAAAAAAAGAGTGAGAGTGTATGATTACTAGATTAGTACATTAGCTGGTTCAGGGTATGGACAGTGGGAAGGCCCACCCTGGGTATGAGTGCTGCCCACCCTTAAGACATGTAGCCTGAATAAAGGAATGCCTTGGAGCCCATCAACTATGGATGGAAGCCTCTACAGAGTATAAACTGAAATGAACCTTTCCTCCTTTAATTTTTTGTGTTGGGTATTTTGTCTCAGCAATGAGAAAAGTAACTAAGACAAGCATTTAAAAAAACTGACTTTGTACTGTGCCACAAAACTAGTTATAGTAAATTTCAAACAACTATGAAGAGTAGCATCAGACTATACTCTTATTACTATGCCATCATTATAGAAATTCACAACTAAAACTGTATATTACATTTTAATAATTAAAAATTCATTCTAATGTGGCTCAAACTACTGAAATAACATACACTATCTTTATATTATGCCAAAAGTAAAATCTTCAATTAAAAATAGGGCAGGACCTTGTGAAAAAGTAACACTATGTCCAACCTCACTCATGTGCAAAAATGAAAAACATCTACACTAAATATTATGTTCTTTCTATTGACAGAGAGAAGACAGAAATCAAAGCAGTGAAGATACTGAGATCAGAACATAAAATGGCACAAAGACCAAAGTGGGCCCAAGGAAGTTTTCCTCATTATTAAATAATTTCAACTCTATTTTACAAGAGCTACAGGTCTCAGCATCAAGCCCAGACTCATGCATATGTATGCTGTGAGGCAGGGGATAGCACTCTATACTATGGAGTCAGCTTGGCAATAACAATTTTGAATCCAATTTTCTTTATCTCAGGACTCTAGAAATTTCACTGTGTTCTTGTATATGTTGATCCATTAATTTTTTTCTTTACCTTTTTCTTTCATCTCTTGGTTGGCTGGTATTTTAAACTAGTTGACTTGTTTCCTTCAAGAATGACTTATAAATATGTATTCTCTTATTCTCTCATGTGATGATTGCTGATAAAAGTTAGTCTTTAGTCATATTTTCCATCATAGGATTATAAGAATCACTCCATTGACTGGATTTTTGCTATAGAATATTTGATGTAACCTAACTCTTGTTCAAAGACTTTTTATTCTTCTGGTGAATTTCTTATGGTGACTTTAAGAACATTATTGTGTTTTCTCCAATAAATACCTTTCAAAGTCAACTGTCAGGAGCAATATTTTTCTAAGTATGGATTATCTTTTATATCAAACTCAGATATTTCTTCTTGTGAAATTTTTTCATCTATAGAATGTTTTAATAGTTTTCTATTCCATTTGTTGGGTTCTCTATTTGTGATCAACTCGTGGTTATTGCTATCTCTCTTCTGTTGCTAATATCTTCCCTTTCTATAGTGTCTTTATTGTCTTTCTAGGTCATTTAAATTTAATGAAACTACCTGAGGGCCAAGGAGATAGCTCAGCTGGCTAAGCTCCTGCTTAGGCAAGCACAGGGACTGGGGCTTACACAAGCCACACACTGGAGCCATCCCTGGCATACTGAGCTAGCTACTGAGAATGGGCATGGCGGTGGCTCACTGGGGAGGCTGAAAACAGGAGGGTCATTATGAGCCAGTTGCGTAGCGAGACCCTGTACCAAACACAGAAAGAAAGAAAGAAAGACAGAAAGAAAGAAAGAAAGGAGGGAAGGAGGGAGGGAGGGAGGGAGGGAGGCAGGCAGGCAGGCAGGCAGGCAGAGAGGGATTATCTATAGTGCTTCCTGGATTTCAATGATTATATTTTCAGCTGATTATTCTGATTTTTTCCCATTTCTAGCGTGTATATCACTCCGTAGTAACAATACTCCATTCCCCCTTCTCTCAGCGTTGCAGGCTCCCTCTCCATCTTACTCACATGTTTGACCATGTGCTTTTGAACTATTCTGTACAGCATGAAATATTTACAAGGAATTGTCTTACACGCTTCTGTGTATTTTCCCCCAGAGTGGATTCTTCGGTTACCAACTCATTCTATGTTCCTTTCACTTCTGCTTACCCTTCCTATTATTTTTGGTTGTCACAGTATGACAGCTTAAGTAGAATTCCTTTAATTGTTCTCCTGTTCAACAAAGCAGCTCTGTTCTCAGATGAAAGTGGACGGGTTCTTATTGTTTCCTTTTCTCACTTGGAGTCTACTTCCTTGAATTCTAAACTCCGACCTAGGAACTAAGTATGAGATGCAACCCACTGACGACAGAGGCCGATCTTGGGCTGATCGTAATCTTCATTGGAAAACCTGGCTGCGTTCTCTCCTATCAGCTTCAGTTTAGGGCTGGGGGTGGAGCTCCGCGGTAGCGCCCTCGCTTGGCGCATGTCCATTCCTGGGTTCTATCTCTAGTAGGAGAGATAATTACTTAGTTAAGTGCCTGTAAAATAAGTTTACTCTGCTTAGTAAAGTGGGTAGTATTGGCCCTAAGCTTCAGGCTATACTCTTAATTCAGGGTGGCATCCTGGAAACTATATGTCGCATAGCACTGTCATTGTCTCTTTTTGTTTCCCCTTTTCATTCATCTTATATCATCAGCTGTCTTACTTTCCTGGATAGAAATATTCCAAGACTTCTTCCAAGTTTTTATCCTTTTCCTTACACTTAGAGAGCACTTCCTAAAATTCTCAAGGTTTTATGTATGAATCTCTTTTTGTATTTTGCTGCTAGACGTAGAAAATAGAATTACTTATTCTTTATTGCAATTATGATGGCATTGTATTTCCTTATTTGGTTACCATTGGCATTTTGTTACACTTATTGCTATTTGTGCTGGCTTTATTTCATTAAACATGCAAAAATAGAAGTTTATATACCAAAGCTGTTCCACTATATTTATCTGGAAATAAGTTGACAAGAAGGAATATATTAGTGATAAAAATCATTATAAAACAATAATTGCAATTGTATTATTAAAATATATCTTTAGCCAATTTGTGTGTATATGCCTACAACATGTCTATCTTGACTATAGCATATAAATTTATAAATTTTATTGGAAATACATAAAAGATATATTTTAATGTTAATATTGTTATTCTGTCAAAGAATACTTGCCACTTTCTCTCTGCGCCTGTCTACATTTCACATTTCTATAATAAACATTTGTTTCAAGGCATGCTATTGCCACCTTTTCTCTGTGGTTTTATTTATAGCCTGCCTTTTTCCAACATGTATTGGATGTGGGTTTCAGCAGAAGAAATATACAATGAGGTTAATGAAATAGAAAATCAGGATCAAAGGGAAAACAAAGAGCAAAACAGGGAGAAACGGCAGCGCTGCAGGATGAACTGACTTTGCAGCAACATGGGTGCTGGTGTTGAACGTGCATGAGCCTGTCGCGTCCTGCCTGCACATGCCCTGCTGGGGCCGTGTGCTCCATCTGGGAGAAAACTGTCAGAGAAGCGAGCAAAGCAGACGGGATCTCCACCGGCCTGGAGCACAGCGGGTGTGTTTCCACATACTCTCCCAGAAAGCAGAATGTGCAGCCCTGTCATGACTGAACAAGTGGATTTTTACACTTAAATCTACATAGCCAGCGCCACTAGGAAACATCAGTGGATATGCTAACAGTTTGATTGAAACAATTCAGAGTTTGGAGCATTATATCAGACATTAACATTGAAGCTAGCACGAGACAATTCAGAAACTGGCTAATTGTTCTTCTCTGTAACAAGAGCATTTTCACAAGACAATTTGTAAAGTTTGAAGTACACTGCTGTCTACTCAGGATAGACAGACAAGCTAACCTCCTGGCCTCCTACATACCTACACTGTTCTTTTGTTTGAAACTGTTATTTCATTAATCATGGCAACAGTCCATTTCATTACCCATCACCCACTGCCCCAGTCCTAATGCCTCCCCATTCTCTACCAGACAGAACACAAATGCCATAAACTGATACTCAAAACACAAACATGAGGCTACACTCTGTCCACATAAATTATTTCTGACTCAAATTAGCAAAGATGTACATTCACCTAATGGATGGAGACATGCCACTACATACAGTTCCCCCTAAAACATGGCTGCTTAACAAGGATAGATACATAAATGACAATCAGTAATACAATATGGAGATTCATTTTTATGGGGCTGCCCACACAATACACTAACTTATTCCTTTGTATATTATCAATATCTGTTAAAAAAAATTAAAATGGCTGGGAGTCATGTGATTTGGGTCTTAGAATAAAAAAGGAATTTCAGCAATAGTTGACCTAGGGAAGATGCTCCAGGTAGGATGAATATCTGCACAGGTGTAAATACATGTTTGTAGGGAACAGAGAGCCATGCAGAGCTGCTGGAGAATAAGCAGACTAATTTACTGCAAAGCTCCAGTGCATCAGTGGTGCTTTGCCTGAGAGGTTCCTCATATGGAAATAAATGGGAAGGCTTTCTCCCGGTGCTGCCCCTGTGGAGGACAACTACATGGAAATGACTACACACATCACTGGGAAGAGACACTTGTCTTGGCTCTAAGGGACTTTCTAAGGAACTTACACATTATTCTGTGGAAAGTTATCGAGTCATCAGGAACTTTTATGTCTTATGATGACCCAGTCAAGTGTGAGTATCAAATAGTAAAGATTACTCAAAAGGTGGTCTGGAAGATACCTTAGGGGAGAGGTTGGAGGGGAGAAAGAGCAAAGGGTGAGGGGGAGGTTCAGAGAGAACCTCGAGCTCAGTTAGGAGTACACCGAAATCATTTTGGCCAAGGATTTTTGAAGTCCTTAAATTGAGTAATGACAAGGAATCAAGAAAATGAGATACGTGACACTTTCTCATCTAGATTCCAGGGAAATTAATAATCTGTGGATGTCAGTGACGAGACAAAATTGTCACCAGACCTAGGTACTGGACGGCTAAATGGGATGGGAGTGGCATTCGTGAACACAAGAAAATCCAGGTAGGAGGTACCTTATGGGGAAAGATTAGGAGTTCCGCCTAAGATGTAAAAGCCAAAAAGTTTCATGGAACCTTAGGGTAAGTGGAGATAAAGTCTGAAATTTGTTCCGGACTTAAAAAAAAAAAAAAAAGAGAATTATCAGTCTGTAAATATTTGTCAGAAGTCACGAAACTAGACATCTGCCAGTAAGTCATTACATTTATTGTAGCAACTAGAAAAAACAGATAAGCTAAAAAAAAATCATATACTTTCCAGGAACATAAGAGTTACGAAGATAAGCTAGTCTGAGGAAAGGAACAAAGGGACAGGGATAGATCAGGCTTCCCAAGCGAGAAAGGATCTGAAGCTGACTGTCTTCTGAGTCTCAAGAGAGCTACGTGAAGGATCAGACCCCTCTTAGAGCATCTTTGTAGGGATGGATGGGGAGAGACCAGCAGGGTGCAGAGCAGCCTTGTGGACTGGCAAGAAAGACTGGAATCTGCACAAGCTTTTCTCATAGAACTACATCTCCACATCCACCACTTTTCCCATCATGACACTTGCTGAGCACATAGCTACGACAGCCAGAAAAGCTGGGCCCAGCCCATGAGCACGGAGGCAGTCAGAGCGGTGCATTGCTGACAGTCCTGAGTCCTAGAAGGGTACAATAGCCCATGCAGGGTGGCACCTTGACCTTGAGTCTTTTTTTTTTTTTTTTTTTTTTGGCATCTTGAGTCTTACCTCTTGCCACAGGAAACAAAATATTTTGAGATGGATATATAAAAGATAAAACCTAAAGGTTTTTTTTTTTTTGTCTTTTTGAGACAGGGTTTCACTATGCAGTTCAGGCTGGCCTTGAGCTCACTTTTGTAGCCCAGGCTGGTCTCAAACTCACACCGATCCTCCTGCCTCAGCCTTCTGAGTGCTGGGATTACAGGCATGCACCACCACACCTGGCTCTAAAGTTATTTTTAAAAAGTTATAAATTGAATTTGGTCAGACCAAAAGTCTTTTGCTCATTTAAAGATATCATTAAGACAATTAAAAAGTAAGTCACAGACCAGCAGAAAATACGTCCTATCAACTTATTTGATGCAACTTGTATTCAAAATAATATGTAAAGAAATCTTAGAAATCATTAAGAAAAGACAAACTGATCAAGGGTCAAAAGACTCAGAAGCCACGTTTTAAAAGAAGATATCAAAGTGACTACAAACCTCACAGACGACACTTTAAAATAATCACTGGGATGCAAAGGGAAACCACAGCGATAGTACTGTATTATCACCAGAAGCCACTGAGATCAGGACTGACAGCTGCGAGCCCTGGTAAGGATGTGGGGTCTTGGAGCCCTTGTAAGCAGCTGCTATGTGTGTGAAACAGTAAAGCATGTTGGGAAGCTATTTAGCACCTCCTAAAAACTCCCTATGGCCTAACAAAATACTCCAAACTACCCCAGATACTTAGAAACATGTATCTTCAAAAAAATCCTTTAAAATTTTTCTCATAATAATTTTTTTTTTTTTTTTTTTTTGAGACAGGGTCTTGCTATGCAGTTCAGGCTGGCCTTGAGCTCACTTTTGTAGCCCAGGCTGGTCTCGAACTTGCACTAATCCTCCTGCCTCAGCCTTCCAAGTACTGGGATTACAGGCGTGTGCCACCGTGCCCGGCTTCTCATAATAATTTTATTCTGCCAGTGTTTTATACACTGAAATACTGAACAACTATGGGGAAAAGGAATGAAATTTGGATATTTATGACAACACAGAAGAATGTCAAAAAAAGTTACTGTAAATAAAAAAGATAGGGGCCAGGGAAATAGCTCTGTGGCACAGGCGCCTGCCTGGCAAGTGCAAGGTTGTGAGTTCGAACCCTGGTCTCGCAAAAATAAATAAATAAAAATAAAAAAATAAAAGAGTACCAACTCTATGATTTATATTAAATACAAGAACAAAAAAAAACTAGTATAATTATCGGCCACATAACAATATCTCAGTCAAAAATTAATTATACCAAGAAGAGTAATATCATAAGGTTATAACAGACCTGAAAACTTCCTGTCTCCTGGTGATGCAGCTTCCTTCAACGTGGTATAGGGCAACACATTCCTTGCATATGTCTATTGATGCTGGTATAAGCAATCTTACCACACTGTCAGTCATATTATTATAGACAATAAGTATGCAACCCCTGATGGCAAATTACATGACCATATTACTTGCTTAGACACTTGCTATACTAAATTTATTGACATTTAGGATGGGCCTACCATGTAATTAAAAAATTTTATTATAGAACATTTGTCATATGTTTGCTGCTATGTGTGTAAAACAGTAAAGCATGTTGGAAAGCTATTTAGCACCTCCTAAAAACTCCCTATGGCCTAACAAAATACTTCAAACTACCCCAGATACTTAGAAACATGTATCTTTAAAAAAATCCTTAAAATTTTTTCTCATAATGATTTTATTCACAATAACCAAAGCCTCCCCCATCTTGTGTTTGCTGTCTCTTGACTGCACCAAGAACCCACACCTAGTGACTGACTTAAGTCATCTAGGCTTGTGCAAGCACACTCCACAGGGGCCATATGATGATAGAATCACCTAACATGTTTCCCAGAAGTGCTTTCTTTGTTAAGTGATGGGAGGAAAAAGAAGGAAGAAGAGTGGCTACCTGCGATGAGGGGGTAGGAGTATGAATTTAAAGGTACAGTAAAACAAAATTGCCTAAACTGACGGGGATGTTCTAGGTTCTAATTAATCTTGCTAGTTACGTTGATATATAAATGTGCAAAAACTGATTAACCTGTACACTTGTGATGCTTGCATTTTCCAATAGGTAAGTTATACTCTATTTCCAAATATGATCCCCTAAAATAAATGTAATACCGATTGTTCAGTATACTGGCAGAGAATGCACAGTGTCAACAATTTCACCAGAAGGAGATATCAGATGAACACAAAGTGAAAAAATATCTATTTTTTAAAATGTCAGTATCACAAGATGCAAAGAAAGACTCATGGAAAGTTCCAGTTTAAAGTAAACTCTGGAGAGCTGAAGACTAAATACAATACCTAAACCTGAGTTGAATTCTGTACCTGAGGGAAGAACGCTATGAAGGTATCATTTGACAACTGACAAAACTTGAAATAGACCACAGAGCAGATGAAGTTATCATACCACTGTAAACTTACCAGTACAAATTTACCAAAAATTCTTTCTTCCTAAGAAAATCAGAGATAACCAAAATAAATAAATAAAACTTTCTTAAGGGCCAGCTAAATAGCTCAGTGGACTAAGCGCCTGCTTAGACAAGTGCAGGGGCTGGGGTTCGATCCCTGGTACCGCCTGCATGCCAGTCCCACCCGAGGGGCATGCTGAGCCGGCAGTGGAGTCTGGGCATGGTGGTCACACCTGCAAACCCGGCTGCTGCAGAGGATGAAAGCAGGAGGCTCACTAGCCTGGTTCACAGCATTCGTGTGCTTGCTACCATTCTCACAGTCACTCATCCCAAGTCACTTCCTTTTTCAAGAACTAATAAAGCCTTGGATCTGCTGTAAGTCAAAGTCTTTGTTCGGGGTAGCCATCATCGTGGCTGCACTTGGGAACCCTGGACTCCCCATAGCTACACATATGCCTTGGTGACTTGGGACCCCTGGGATCCCCATACCTACACATATGCCTTGGTGACTTGGACCCCTGGGATCCCCATATCTACACACATGCCTTGGTGACTTGGGATCCCTGGGCTCCCCATAGCTACACATATGCCTTGCTGACTCGGGACCCCTGGGCTCCCCATACCTACACATATGCCTTGGTTTCTTTTTCACACCATGGTTTGCAGTGGAAGTGGTAGATTGGAATTAACTCACTAGAATTCCAGTAACTTTTTTTAGCCTCACTTTTTCATACAAACATTCAGAAAGGTCTGATTCATAGCCTTCACACATTTGGAGGTATTCCTGCACTGAGAAACATCGCCAGCTGCCAGACAGTGCATACACTGCTGAGTTTGAGTTTGAACTCCTCTAGCCTTCTAAGGTTCAGTAATTCCAATTCTTGGTCTTTATTGACCCCACCCCACAATTACTGCTTCCTTGCAACCTTGATACTGTCCAGAGGTCAGAAAAGCTTTTCAGAAAAGGCTTTAAACAAATAGTAAACAGTTTAGGCTTTGCTATAACACCCAAATCGCCATCAGTACTATGTAAGCAAATGAGAATGGCTGTGTTCTAGCGAAACTGTGTTCACCAAAAAGCAGTTTAATAAGGATTTTTCCTACAGGGGGTAACCGATAAACTCCTGCCTTCTTATTTATTTATTTTTTTTTTAACATTTCAGGCACCAGCTTAACCATTTTAAACCTAGGTGATAATGTTTTATGTCAAATTATCTATGTTCAGGTAAATTTTTTAGTTCAATTTAATTTTGTTTTGTTTTGTTTTCATGTACTATTTGGTACAGGATCTCACTACACAGCTGAGACTTATAGTGACCCTCTTATCTTTTCAGCCTCCCCAGTGCTGGGATTACAGGCATGTGCCACCACATCCAGACTCCATCACTGGCTCAGTGTGCTCCCGGGGGCAGAGCCTGCATGACATGCTGGACTAGGGAACAAACCCTGGTCCCTGTGCCTGCCAAAGCAGGCATTTAATCTCCTGCGCTATCTTGCTGGCCCTAGTTTTGTTTTTTATTGGTTCTATCAGATACAGTTTCTCTGATTTAGTTATTAAAGGTGAAGGATTTAATATATTTGCTTCATCACTTCTGTGTTATTTGCATTCTTTATTAACATAAACATATAGAAAAGTTGAACCTAATATGTGTTCTCCTTGATAAGCATGTAGTAGTGCCTTTCCTCTTTCTAAGCAGTACGAGGAGGTTATTTGTATGTGAAATATTTCATTCAAATTTTCTATGGCTGGAAAAATAGTTGTGGTCTCAGAAAGACCATTGCTCCATCTTGGATTTTTGCTCTGACTCTCATAAATTTGTGTTTTAAACATGTATTTTTAGAATAAGCCAAGGAATAATAACTATATGAGAACCTCAGGATGACTATTAAAACAAATTAGATAGTGGGGGGAAAATGTTTTGCACAGCTAAGAGTGCTGCAGGGATATGAGAAGGTAAAAGGATGCACAAAACCCTTTCAGCCTCCCTAATAAAGGCTCTTAATGTACCTTAGGGATAAAATTTAATCTATTTATTTCCTAATTTTTATGTACATTTCTCTCGTAAGCTGATATTCATCTTGCATTTTCCAAGCCCCTTGCATTATGTGTGGACAAGAAAGCAAACAGGTGCCACGACTCCTACCTCCAGCTGGCCAGCGCCCCTGTCCACCTAGCCCTTGGCAAGTGCTCAGACTCTCAGAGCTTCCAGGGGTCTAGACCCTCACTTTGTTTCCTTGTCCTTACTGTCCTCCAAGGAATCCATTCCCAATGAAATATTGCATCTCAAGGAAATCCTCACAAGAGATTTGCATAGGGAAATAAGTTTATATTATAGCTTAGAGCAGAAACTCTTAATATAGATTCCGTGATATTAGCTGGGCAAAAATACTATTAACATTAATGCAGGCAACAATGTCAGCTCTCGCTGTAGTTCTGCCAAGGATAGCAATCATTGAATTTTTTTTATATAGTTTTTATCCAGAAATATGTTGTCTATGCTCACCACTACTTTGAAATTTCTGGTAGCTATTAGACCAAAACAAGTCCTTTCATTACAGTATTAATAATGAGCCACATTCTTACATGTCATTCTCATTTCTTACTTAAGGCAACACTAAGCATTATAGCAAATACAGTGAAATTCATATTACTTTATTAAGTGAAATTCTGTATCACTTGTAATTTTATGTTTTAATGCTATTTTGTGCTTTAAAAATAAAAAATTAAAAGTAACTATCTTAAATATATTTCCTTTGTAATCCTATGTACCTTATTTTTTTCACTTAGAAGGAACCATAGGCTTTGCCAAACTGCCAGATACCTACATGAGCACATAAAAGGTTAAGAACGACTGATTTCAAATAATGGGGGGAGGGCAAGATGGCAGAGTGGTAAGCAGCAGAGAAAGAGCCTCTCTGAGGAGCTCCACACAGACACTGGAATACAGCTATGTGAGGAAGACAAGGTGGAGGGAAGTGGCTTCCCTGCTCCCAGGAAGGATTTGAAGTGTGAATTGCAGCCCATAGAGGGTGTGAAGAAAGAAATTGCAATAAGAAACCAGGAGGCAGCCAGAGGTGCCTTCCCCTGAGAGGAGACACACTACATGAGGCGTATGGTTCCAACCCCTAGACACAGGGCGGCTGCAGGTGACACCAGAAGCCCCCAGGGAGAGATGCAGCTTTGGAGGGAAGCAGCAAACATGTAGGACTGTGCCTTAAATAACACATGCTAGCCATCAATCGAGTCAAGGAATTTCAAATATTAAGGGAACTGTTTTTCCTGGTAAGGAGTGGCAAGTTACAACAACAAGCTAAGATTGTTGAAAACTATGCAAGTTATATTAAAATTCATTGTCCTCCCAGTTCATAAGCCCTGAGAGATATTTGGCCTGCTTCTGTACAATGCATCAAGACCTCCATAGAGTCCTCACTTTATTTGTGATAAATGACATAAAACAAGAAAACAGTAACTTTTCCTTTTGTCCTCACCTTTGAAAGACATTTTCATTAAATACTGAGTTCTAATGTGGCAGCTATTTCCTTCCTGAGATGTGGTTTTCTGGCTTCTATGTTTGCTATCATGAGTCAGGTCAGGCCACTAATAGCTTCTTTGGTGGCACATGGTTGGGTCTGGATGTCCCCCCAAAGCCTCATGTAGTCACGAGGTGTGAATTTTTCAAAAGGCAGAAAGTTAAATCTCATGTATTCACATCCTCATCTCAGGACACAGAGTTAGATTTCCAGCCCAGCCCAACAGGGGCCCAGGGCCCTCATTTCATAAACATCCTCAGCCTGTGCGAGAGGGGGTCACAGGGATGATGCAAGTGCTACAGTCACCCTAAAGCAAGTAGCTTGCATCCAATGTAAGAGAGGAAAAGAAGCTTGCTCCCACCCTCCTTCTGCCCTTGTTGCCTTGCTGTCTCCTGCCACCTTGAACTGCTGTCCCTCCCCACATCATCCTACCGTGGAGCCAGCAGAATTGACTGTAACCTCCACAAACTGAGCTAAGTTAACCTTTCCTCCTTTAATCTGGGACATTGGACATTTTATCTCAGCACTGCGATAAAAGTAACTAGTGTTAATAATGGTTTATATTTTCTCTCTTCTGGCTTTTAAGTCATTTTTCTATATTCCCTGGAAATTAGTGTGCTTCTTGAATCCATCTGTTGGGAAATAATCTCAGAAGTTCTTTTTTGTTATAGTGCTCTCCCAGTCTCCATTTCCACTATTCCTGGTACTTCAATTATGTGGAAGTTGGACCTTCACCTGTGTGCTTTGTCTCCCAGTTGCTTTTTCTATTTCCCAACTCAGTGTCCCCATAGTGTTCTCTCTCCACTTCTCTTGCTGAGTCTCGTAAGATTTCACAGCAGTACTTCTTGCTGAATTCCTAACAGCTGTCAAGGTTGTGTTACATGCGTAGTCCACCGAACCCACCAACTCATGCCTGAGGCTGAGGCTGACGGATGATGGGCAAGGCTATTTTATAACCTGGAGAACTCAGCCCATAAAATCTTATCCTTCGCCTATGCGCTTGTTGAGTTCTTAAAATATGTAAATGTATCTTTTATTTAATATTACAGGCTTTTGAGCTTGATGGATCTTCACTGTCTTTCATCATCTTAAGTAGCTTACAATTGTTACTGACACTGACAACTGTAGTTACTTGAATTTTGAACATTTCTGTTTGGCCCAACGTAACATAATGTCATTCTATCGATAGAAAGTAAAATAATACATGTAATGAGCTAATTCTAACATATTTCTGGGATTTTCTGAGCTAGTGTCCAATAGTAGTTATCACTTCATAAACACTGTTAGATGATTAAAGCTGCTTATCACCTAACATACTGTAATCCCAGCATTTGGGAGGCTGAAAACAGGACGATCACTATGAGTCCGATCTTTGTAGTGAGACCTTGTAGACCCTGTACTAAAAACATTTTTAAAAATTCCTCAAAGGCATAATAGCAAAAATTAGGAAACATGCAAGGCCTAGCAATAAGAAGTGGTTTAAATAATACTAATCATCACACAATATGGTAACGCAGGACTAAAAGGATAATGTGGAGGTTGTCAATGGATGGCAAAAAGAAATCCGAAGTCCTTGTAGTAAGTGAGGAAAGACAAGAATCTAACAGTGTATTTCCGGTGTTAAATTTCGTATGAAGAAAAGAAGGGAAAAAGACTTCACAGTGCTTATATGCAAAAGAGAGCTCTGGGAAGGCTGGAGTCAGGCTGTTACCTGCGGGAAACAAGCTTGACAAAGGGGAAAAAAAAACAGGGAGAGAGGAAACATTTTAGCCCATATCTTCACGTTGTTTGTTTTATTTTCTTGAAGCTGTATTATCTAGTAACACAAAATAAATTTTATCCAAATGTTCAAACAGAAAAATTTCTCTGGATGCATATTTTTTCGATATCAGGGTTTGATTAGCATTAATTTACAAGAAACAATTTTCACCAATGTGGCCAGGGTAACAGAATTATAATAAATTGCAATTGAGAAAGAAGAGGTAGGCACCGCTGGCAGGTGAGCCTGTGCGCCCACTGCGGGTAAGCTCCCTGCGCCCCTCTGTCCCGCCTCTGCATTCAGGCGACTAACTTCCTGTTCCAGCCCAGACCCAAATCGCACCGCTGGGAGCTGAGCCCGCGCGCCGGCTGGGTCAGGATCCTTGGCCTGCCTTCCCTTTCCCCGCCCCCCCCTTTTTTTGAACCCCTCCAGCCCAAGCTGCAGCACTGAACCCATCAAATAGCCCGTTTGGCAACCGATCTGGTCCACCAGGCTACCAGGACTATTCAATCCCAAAGCTCCACCTCCACCTACAGACCACATCCTCCAGGATTCACAAAAGCTAGCAGCCAGAGCCCCAACACAAGAGTCAGGAACCTCTGTAGAAGAACCACCTTGGAGTCTCCAGACCAAACGCCCATAGACACAGAATAACACCACCAAAGTGCAGAGGTCGCTTCCATACACCATGATAACAAGGAGTAAGAGGCAATCTCAAGACCCGTGCCCACCCAAACCAAACACAGAACACACTAGCATGGAAGAAAATGAGAATTATACAGATGAAATCTCTGAATTGGTAGCATCTCAGGCAGACACACAAGTGCAGAAACCTATAGAGCAACTGAGATCAGAGATAACATCTGAAGTAAAAAAAGAAATACATGAAGTGGAAAAATGGCTAGAGAAACGTATAGAGGACATCAGAGCAGAAATAATATCTAAAGTTGACAAAGACATGCCTAAATCAATAGCATCCCAAGTAGGGGAACAACTACACAAAACTAGAAAGGAGAACAGAACAGAAATAATCTCTTTATTAGAGAGAGAAAGGATAACCACAATGACAGACTTCAATACTATTAAAGAAGGCATCGATAAAAAATTACAGAAGAATAGAAAAATGATGGACTCCCTGACGGAGCAATATAGGAAAGACATAGATCGCATGAAACAGTTTCAAAGAGATATACAAGAAAATAAAACCTCGATCACAAGTTGGCAGAGCCGAATGAACGAAAATGAAGATAGAGTTTCCAACCTTGAAGACACAGTTGCAGCCAGTGAAAGAGTAAGAAAGGATCTTTT
>PVJA010011979.1:0-53199 GCA_004027025.1 Myocastor coypus
TCACTTTTGTAGCCCAGGCTGGTCTCGAACTCACACCAATCCTCCTGCCTCAGCCTCCCAAGTGCTGGGATTACAGGCGTGTGCCACCACGCCCAGCAGTCTGTGTCTTATGTATAGGTACTCCACAAAATGTAAAATACAGAAATACCATAAGATCTAATAATCCTACTTTTGGCTTGGTATCAGGGTAGTATTGACCTTCTAAATGAACTTAACAGTTTTTCACTTTCATTTTAGAGTTTGAGAAAGATTGACATATATGTATAATTTAGCATTTCTGGTTGTATATCCAAACAAAATGAAATCAGTACACCAAAAAGATACCAGTGCTCCCATGTTCATTGTAGCGCTACACACAACAGCTGATAAATGTCAACCTAAATGTCCCTCAGCTGATAAATCATAAGGAAGTGTGGCCTATAAACATAATCGCAATACTATTCAGCTATAATCAAGAATGAAATCCTACTACTTTCAACAATATGGATAGATCATTAAGTTTAGTGAGGTAAGTTAGACACAGAAAGATATGTATGGAAAGATACAGAGAGATTCTAAACAAGTACACCTCAGAGAACAACGATAGAAGAGTGGAGGTGGCGGGGAGCAGATGGGGAGAAGTTCAACCACTATTGAAGTGGTGTATTGATACCTTTATTATTTAAAGTACTGCCATTTATGCTTCTTGGCTCCTACCTGTCTGTGAGTATTTTCATGGAGAGCCCTTCAGTGTCCTTTGAGATAACATCAGAAATCTCTTCAAGAAAGCCTTGCTCAGGTTTTCCAAGAATCAGTTCTTCTCTCCTACTTTTTTTATTGCTCCATCTGCTAGTAACTAATCGACCTCTTGGTGGTAGCTGCTGTCACTATCCCCTACCTCGTAATTTCTAAGCTAACATTCAGATTCTGTGGTGGACCAATTGCCTGGATCTGAGGAGATTTAATGTAGCTTTACAGCCCTTAATTGTGACATGAACCTAGAAATAACAGTCCACTGAAAAATCTAATCTACTGTCATCACTCCATCAGTGTTGACTTTCAAGACCATCAAAGTGGGTTGAAGGCTGCTATATTATCTGTAAAGGTGATCCAAAGTGTTTTTTTGGGGAAAAAACTCATGGATGGGCCACCCTTTAGGAGCTCATCGGGTAGCCATCCAAGGAAGGATAGAGTCTGTGTTTGCCTTTTTCTCCCTCTCTTCTTTTGACCAACATAGCTGTTGTCAAGGCTCTCCAAAGGAAGAATTCTATATTAAAAAGTCACATAAGCCCTAACTGAATTATTTTTATTTGGAGAATTTGTTTGTTTGCTTGCTTATTTTCTTGTGTTTTACACAACATATCATTATGTAGCCCAGGTTGGACTGAAATTAGTTATGTAGCCCAAACTGGCTTGAATTAGCAATCTTCCTACCTCAGCCTCCTAAGTGCTGGGATTATGAGTCTGTGCCACCACACATGGCTCCTTCACTGATTTAAAAATCTTTTATTATGGAAGCCAGCTACTCAAGTCTCTTAGGTCTCTTTGGATCACTAAACAAAATGACCCTCAGGATGCAAAATATTTTTTCATTATAGCAAAAACAGCAATAAATTAGTGCCATAAATTGACCAAAAATAATGAGATACTTAAACCTAGCAGTAAATGCTGGGTGCAACCCACACTGCAGTGTGCTCAAATGATACCAAATGAATTAGTTACGATTGCTGGGGCGCCATAAGCAAGAAGCCTAGGTGTCATTGCCTTGCTTCCTGGGAACTGATCTGTTGTTAATCCAACTTCACCACTTACCAGGTGCCTTGACCAGTGAGTAGGAAACTAAGTAAAAGGACAGTTATTCATACTCAGAACATATATATGCAACATGGCACCACCATCTTAGAGAGTATGCAGTAGCAGTTCTCACGATATATTCCTTATATGTGGGATATTCCCTGTGGAACCTCTGACTCTCTAATTATATAATGGTGTCTTTCAAAAGAGCCCTTAGACTTAATAGGTCCTACCAAATGCTCATTCCAGAAAGAAATTTTACCTTAATCAAATGGTTCACTGTGCTAATTGGTCAGAAAGCTACAAAGTTTTTACTTTCTCAATTATAACAAGCTGAATGGAAAGTAACAATTAAGGGCTGACAAGATAGCTCACTGGACTAAGCACCTGCTTAGGCAGGCACAGGGACTAGGGTTCAATGCGCAGCACCACAAGCCATGCCAGCCCCGGCCCCAGGCAGGCTGAGCCTGCCAGAGTCCAGGCATAGTGGCTCATGCCTATAATCCCAGCACTGGAGAGGCTGAAAACAGGAGGATCACTATGAGTCCAAGCTGTGCAGTGAGGCCCTATAATAACCAAACACATTAAAAAAAAAAAAAAAAAAAAAAAAGAAAGTAACAATTAAGACTTAATTCATTTGTGACAATGTATGTGGAAATCTAAACAGGAAAATGCTCCATGTACACCAATGTCTTTTCTCCCTGAAGCAGCACTAGGCAGTAGTCAGATGCACCCATGCACATGGGAGCAGGGTTGGAAGTCCAATTATTTCACACCAGAAAAGCCAAACAGAGCTTTTGCCCCATATATAATCCTAGGAGCCTTACACAAGTTAGTGGGAGATGGCTAAGGCTATTAAAATCTAGAATACTAAAGAAAATTTGAGGAGTACATCCTTAAGTTTCCATACTTAAGTGAGCTAGGCAGAAGGACTAAAGCGTACAATGTATCACAAGGAAACCTTTCAGTAGGAATGCAGAATGCATAAAAATGTGGTGTGGCAAAATCTCAGCTGCTAACTATAGCTCACTGGCTACGCATCCAATCTTGGGTGAGGTGATATCCTACTAGACAGGGACTTTGTCCATGATTGGCATAAAGGGCAAAGAATTTTGACTTGAAATTGGACTTCTATGTAAATACACTTACATGTGTATATATGCATGTACATAAACTTGCATATATGAGTATATATATATATATATGCATAGACAGAAACTTGAGTCCATACAAATAAGCTTAATCTCAGTTTTCAAAGCTTTGCTTTTCTCTGTTTCATATGCTCATTGTTCTGCAAAGCAAAACTGACTTTGTTAGTAACATAGTAGAGTTACTCACTTTCGTTGTTTTTTTTTTTTTGTGTGTGTGTGTGTGTGTGTGTGTTTGAGACAGGGTCTCGCTGTACAGTTCAGGCTGGCCTTGAGCTCAGTTTTGTAGCCCAGGCTGGTCTCGAACTCTCACCAATCCTCCAGCCTCAGCCTCCCGAGTGCTGGGATTACAGGTATGCACCACCACGCCCGGCTAAGTTGCTCACTTTTCTAACAAGATTGGCACATTATTTTAGAATTGCTTATTATATATGTCTAGAAAAATAATCCTTCTAATGTTTGTGATTTCTTTACAGTCTGTTTCCAGGTTCTTTTGCAATAATGAGGAGTGATGTCAAATAATTTGTTGAAAAATTATTGATAATTAATTGGACTCATATTTTTAAATTTTTCTTCAGTAGACCCACTTGTATATATCTCCCATCTATTTTAGATCTCTTTTTATTCTTTTTCATTTTATCTAATTTTTAGGATAAGTGAAGCATTGAGTCCGCCTCTAAAATTAAATGTATGTAGAAAGGTACACATACCCAATAGCATATCATTTCGTCCCCAACAATTTCTTCCTTGTCTTATACATAACAAACTACAATGTTTTTGATGTATTTACTATTTTCTTTTATAAAGATACTCTGCATCTGTCTCTTTCCTTCTTTCTCTCCTTCTTCCTGTTTTTTCCCCTTCTTCATTTAACTTTCTTAACCAGGCAGTATCATACATTTCATCCCATAATCTCCTAATAACTCTTCTAAGTTAGTTCATAGTTCTCTTACTTGACTCTTTACTAGAATTTGAAATATAACAAAATTTATAATTTCTTAAATTACCCATGTTTGAGCACTTATGTCATTTTATTATTTTTTAATTACAGAGAATGCTATAATAGTAATCTTACACATACACATTTTTATGCTTTTCCCATTATGTGTATTTATTAAATTATATGTATTAACACAATAAAACTAGGGATAATATAATTGATGTAGTAAATGTTTATTATTTAAGGAGATAACTTCAATAATTGCCTATTAAAACTTTTAGCACCATATTTCTGTCAGACCTCACATTAAATAATTTAAAAATTCATGTGTAAAAAGACTCATGTATATTTGCTATAAATTTGAAACTTAGATTTTTTAATACATCTGTCTTTTTCCATTTAGTGTGCTAATGCCTCTCTTTAATATAGCTCAAAATGAAGAACCAGATAATAATTTTATGCTTGAACATCATGACTTAGAAGCAGAAATGAAAGTAAAAGAACAGAGAACTTCTGAAATAGAAAGTGAGACTTTCTGTAAGTATAACACAGACACCATGGTATCCTTTATAATTAAGCTCCTCTGGTATTGTTTTAATATTCTCCTAATATATATTTAAGCAAATATTTATAAAAACTATATGTTTTGGTCTAAAGTGGGACATAAAGACACTACACACTGATAACTGGGTAGGAGCAATCTCCCACATATCGAGTGACAATTCCCATCTCATACTAGGGATTTATATGCAGTGAGATTCACATCAACAGTTGATCTATTTTAATAATATCTACAACGCAAGTTTCAGGTGCCCAAATGGGTATATCTATAGAAGGGTCTGGATAAATGTCCAGCTGGTAGGCTCAGACTCTAAGCCAGTGAACATGAATGTGTTTTTCCTTTATGCTGGTAACAGAGTTTGTGGAGACCACAGTCATGTGTGTACCGTACTGAAAAAACTTCCCAAATGTGATTATTCCCTGCTTTACCATTAAACTCTGAGCTTAGTATTGTCCCTCATATTCCCACAGGAACAGGGACCTGATCTCACTCATAGACTGTTCATTTTTTTTGTAAAGCTGATAGTTCTAAATAAAGAACTTTCAGGTTTATATAATATTCAATGGCAATACCTAACCAACAGAACTTGTGCTAGACATAAGAAGTATTGCCATGTAAATCCTCATCTGACCATTTTTGAAGGATCTTTCATGTACTGCAAGGCTATGAAACCCTTCAGGGAGAACACATCAAGCCACTTCATTGCAATCCTATTTTCAGTTTTACCTTTAAATCTTGTTAAGAAAACATTTGGCTAGATTGTCTAGACGTGGATGTCCAGTGACTTATTTTTTATATTGCATTTTTTCTAGTGAATCATTGCTTCTTGGAAGTATTTGCTACTCTGTATTTGATTATTTATTAGTTAGTATCTAGATTATGTCATGCCCAATGTCCTGACTTTATGGGGAGGCTTCGTTGATTTATGCCAGCAAGGGTTGTGTGAATGAATTTACAAATCTAAATCTGGTTTAAAGTCTTTTCTGCTGTCTCAACTCCAGCAATGTAGACTTTGGGACCACTAACATGTCTCAGAAGATCTCACTTGCAAGGAGAGCCCAAAAATATTGTTCAACAGCAGGAAACTCAGTGTGGATGGCTCAAGCTGTCCTGACCATAATAACACTAAATGGAGGAAAGCCAGAGTCTCCTGTTATTACTCACTTCTTTTCTTTCACCTCCTTCAGCAACATGGCCACCCCCAAGACTCTCAAGAAGGAGCTCTGTAGTGATTCACCCCACAGTATTCCTCTCCAATTCAATAAAATCTAATAAGATCTTTTTCTTCAACATGGGGGAAAGCTTTCTTGTAGTGGCTAGGAGAAGTGATTCTATGGCTCTTGCTCTTCTTCATTACAGTTAACAGTACTTTACTACATCATAGCCTGTACATGAGACAAAGGAATGGTTCAAACTAACAGTAGTCAGAGGCTCAGTGTGTAGGCATACCATGACTTTGTGGGCCACTTACAGTGGGCCATAAATGATAGCTACATTTGGCTTCACTGGCTTTCTTGGAGCTTCTCTGGCAGATCTCTAAATTGGCCCACTATATTTTAGGAGATGAATTTCAAGGAATAGTCATCTTTCTCCTTCAACACTTCAAAGATATGCAGTAAAATAATACATAATAAAATAATGGTCTCCTAGAATATCTACTGGGGTCTGCTGCCACTGAGTGGATAACATTGATGTGGTGATAAAGTACTCAGTGTATCTCAACCTCTTGCAAGTGATCTGGAAACATGTAGGTCTTCACCTATCCATGTGCCCTGAAAACTCACTGGAGCCTCCTGAAGTGTTCCTTCTAAAAATACACTGTACTTCAAAGACTTCTGATTGAGCTAATTCACAGAGTTGGTCAAATAAGTAAAGTTGAAATTCTGGAGTTGGCCAAATAAGCCAAATTGAAAATAATAAGCTATTATCCATTTGTCAAGATAGTTACTTGATAAAAGTTTATAGAGAAAAGGACAGTTGTGTAACAAGTGTTCATTTTTCCTTTGGTGAAGCAACAGGTAGGATTCAGGTACATCTGTGCAGGGTACTCGAGGGAATAAAAGGTTGGTGCAGCAAGACTGGCTGCTGAAGCAGCTCCAAAGAGAAGGTTGTCCCTGTTACACAGATTTTGTCTGTGAAAGGTAGTTGTGGAAACACCAGGACTGGAAAAGCCAGAAATGCTGAGAACAGTGAAAACTTTCTTCATGTGTCTCATCACCTCTTCCCTTCAGCACCAGGGACAGAGACATTGCCACAGCAGTGCGGCATGCAGCACGCCACCCCAGCCTGCCAGCTCCCATTAGCAGAGCTCTAATCGAGGTAGACTGGAATGCTTTGGTATTTGGAGTACTGAGGTTTGAACAGTGGACCTCTGCACTAAGCAACATTCCTAGATTCCTCCCCACTGCCCTTTGAGAAAGTGGCTAACTGGCTCAGATTCAACATGTAATTGTGATATATTCTAAGATACAGATGTTGGGGCCCAGCGGGATGGCTCAGTGGTCTAAAGTGCCTGCTTGGGGAAGCCTGGGCAGCTTCAGGGACCGCTCTTCGATCCCCGGCACCACATGCTGCGCCAGCCCTGCCCTTGGGGTGGGCTGAGCCAACCATAAAAATGAGTGAATAAAAACAAAGGTTCTGAAACAAAAATAAAAATAATAAATAAAAAATTCTTTAAAAAAAAAAGATACACATGTTATGCACCTGTAATCCCAGCTCTTGGGAGGCTGTAAACAGGCTGATCACTGTGAGTCTGATCTCGTAGTGAGACCCTGAACACCCTGTAGACCCTTCCCTAAAATACAAAAACAAAAACAAAGATAACAACAATAAAAATATGCTATAGTAAATGACAATATATATATACTATTTAATTTTAGTTCTATGAATATATTTTACTCTAATGTATACATTACACATGAAAACTAAAGACATATGCTAGATACACAGAAATAATGAGCTTCAACACATCTATGATAAATATTCTCACAACTTTCAAGCCATACCTTTCATTATATTAATTTACTTACAATAATCAAAGTGAAAGAAAATTCTGCTGCAAATATTATAAATTTGAGTTTGACAGGTTTTACAACCTCTTTGCTAATAAACGATTAAATGTGTTTGTTTATGTAGCTCAAGATGAAGAACCAGACAATATGCCTATGCGTGAACATCAAGATCAGTCCGCACCATCAAAACACAGAATGCAAGGAAAGAAACGAAAATTTTCCAAAGAAGGAAGAGATAGTAGTAAGGACAATAATTATGACTTGAATTTTTTAAAAAATCAGATCTTTGTTCTTCCATTCATAAATATGCAAAAGTATAGGAATTTTACACTTTGAGGGCCAGGGAGATAGTTCAGTGGAATAAGTGCTTGACTGGAAAATGCAAGGTCCTGAGATTGATCCCTGGTACCACCAAAAAAAAAAAAAAGAAAAGAAATTTTACACTTTGACCCTAACATATGGATACCCTAAAGTAACTGATGACAAAAATCAAAGGTGGTCACCTGTTGTGGTTAGAATCTTGTCCTATGACTATTTCATGACCAACGTCGTACTTTCTTTGTGTAGCTCAGGATGGAGAGGCCGACAAGACTCCTATTGAACATCAAGATGCACCATCAAAACGTGGGATGCAACGAAAGAAGCACAGAACCTCCAAAGAAGAAAGACATAGTAGTAAGGATAATAATTGTAACTTGATTTAAAAAAAATCAGTTCTTTCTTCCTCCATTTATAAGTACACAAAATTATAGAAATTTTACACCTGGGCCAGCCAAATAGATCAGCAGATTAAAGCACCTGCAAGCAGAAGCAGGGCCCAGGGGTTCGATCCCCAGGTTGCCATGTCAGCTCCGCCCCATGGGTGTGCTGAGACAGCAGTTGAGTCTGTTCATGGGTGTGCGCACCTGTAATCCCAGCTCTTGGGATACTGTAAACAGGCAGATCACTATGGGTCTGATCTAGTAGTGAGACCCTGAACACCCCATAGACCCTTCCCTAAAATACAGAAAAAGAAAGAAAAAGAGATTTTACACTTTGACCCTAACATATGAATACCCTAAAGTACTGATGACAAAAATCAAAGGTGGTCGCCTGTTGTGCTTAGAATCCTGTCCTATAACTACTTCATGACCAGCATCATGCTTTCTTTATGCAGCTCAGGAAGGAGAACCAGACGAAATGCCTGTGCCCGAACATCAAGATGCAGAGTCAGAACTCAGAATGCGAGGAAAAGAAAAGAAAACGTCCACAGGAGAAAGACGTAGCTGTAAGTATATTTATGAAATAATTTTAAATGTTTCTTAAAGTGTTTCTTTTCTCTTTGATTCATTATGCATATAATTTGTAGAAATTTAAAGTTGCACCCTAAAGTATGACTGCTCTTAAGTAACTGAAGACAGAATCAAAGCTAGCCATACATTTTGGTTAGAATTTTGTCAGAAGACTATTTCATGACACACTTGGTCAGCGAAGTGGGAACTTTGGCATCAAGTGCATTATACTGTCACTGTAACATTAGTGCTCTGATAGTGCAGTCCTTAGGGGTTTGAGGTGCAGTCTTTCATCTCTCTCTTCCTCTGTCTCTCTGTCTCTCTCTGTCTCTCTCTCTGTTTCTCTGTCTCTCTCTCTCTCTCTCTCTCTCTCTCTCTCTCTCCCTCTCTCTCTCTCTCTCTCTCTCTCTCTCTCTCTCTGGACATGGTCTCACTATGTAGCCCAGGTTAGGTAGTCCAGGTTGACCTTGAGCTGACTGTGTAGCTTTGAACATTCTATGATCCTCCTGCCTCAGACTTCCAGTGCTGGGAATACGGGTGTGTGCTATCACGCCTGGCCTTGCCCAGACTTTTAATGATGGCATGTCACTTTACAAATATAAGTATTTACTTTGTAAAGTCAGCTTTAGGTGTTAGTTTCACTTAAAAAAATAATTTTAGGGCCAAGAATGTGGCTTGCCAGCCCAGCACCTGCCTGCCAAGCACAAGGTAATAAATTTGATTCCTGGTACTAAAAATCTTTTTATAACCTAATGTCACTTTTTGGGTCTTCCCAATAAAATCTACTTTAATACTAAAAGTCTGGAAAATAGCTTAGAATGTTAAATGTACAGAGTCTGCATAATATAAACTGCACTCGGCACTATTTGGAAGGTCTTCTCATATTACTTCAGTGTTGTCAATACAGAAGCCTGAGTGATTAAAACTTAGCTGTCTTCACTGCTATTTCATGGTGTATATTGAATTCAATAAAAAATGTACTTTTCACACAGTATATAATTTTCCTCTTTTTATCTACATACAAGGATCTAAATTTATTGACAAAATAAGTAGAATTTTTTTAAACAAAAGGGCTACTTCACCACCAAGGTCATTCTCCATGTAGCTCAGGATGAAGAACTAAACAAAACTCCTATGCTTGAACATCAAGATGCAGCCTCAGAAATTATAATGCAGGGAAAAGAACAACTGATCTCTAAAGAAGAAAGACATAGTGGTAAGTATAATAATTATAGGATAAATTTTTATTTTAGAAAAAGGTTTTTTTCCTTTCATCCATTATGCATATAATTTATAGGAAGTTATAATTTGACCCTATAAAGTGTGACTACCTAAAATAACTGAAGACAAAATCAAAGGTAGACATGTGCTCTGGATAGAATTTTGTCATACAACTAATTCACAACCAAGGTCATGCTTTGTTTATGTAGCTCAGGGTGATGAACCAGACAGAACTTCTATGCTTGAACATCAGAATGCAGCCTCAAAACTCAGCATGCAAGGAGAGAAACAAAGAACTTCGAAAGACAAAAGACATAGT
Source organism: Myocastor coypus (assembly GCA_004027025.1). Taxonomy (NCBI): domain Eukaryota; kingdom Metazoa; phylum Chordata; class Mammalia; order Rodentia; family Myocastoridae; genus Myocastor; species Myocastor coypus. The sequence continues at coordinate 10,246 of PVJA010011979.1, forward strand.
GGTAAATATAATAATTAGAAAATAAATTTAATTTTCTAAAGTAGTTCTTTTATTTGGGGTAGGGGTCATAGTGCATGTAATTTATAGAAATTTAGAGCTTGACCATAAAGTGTGAGTACCCTTAAGTAACTGAAGATAAAATCAAAAGTGGTCAAATGATTTAGTTAGAATCTTGTCGCAAAGCTATGTCACAACCAAGGTCACTGTTGATGTAGTTCCAGGTGATAACTCAGAAGCAATGTCTATGTTTGAAAATCAGGATGCAGCTTCAGAACTCAGAATGCAAGGAAAGAAACAAAGGACTTCCAAAGACAAAAGACGTAGTGGTAAGTATAATAATTAGAAAATAAATTTAATTTTCTAAAGTAGTTCTTTTATTTGGGGAAGGGTCGTAGTGCATTTAATTTATAGAAATTTAGAGCTTGACCGTAAAGTGTGAGCACCCTTAAGTAACTGAAGATAAAATCAGAAGTAGCCAAATGTTTTAGTTAGAATCTTGTCACAAGACTATGTCACAACCAAGATCACTCTGTTGATGTAGTTCTAGGTGATGAACCAGAAGAAATGTCTGTGCTTGAAAATCAGGATGCGGCCTCAAAACTTGAAATACAAGGAAAGAAACAAAGGACTTCAAAAGATAAAAGACGTAGTAGTAAGTATGGTAATTATGAGATAGCTTTACATTTAAAATTATGCTACTAGTTTCTCTTAGGTCATTGAAAAAAAAGATTTGTGCTAATGTAGTATGGGTGATTTTTCATGTCTATGTCTTGAGCTCTGACCAACTACTGTGAAGATAGTAACACAAAGCGTATTAACCATTCTTACTCTCCTGTTATCTTTTTTAAGGGAGGGGTCTACAGGGTATTCAGGGTCTCACTACTAGATGGAACTCATAGTGATCCACCTGTTTACAGCCTCCCAAGAGCTGGGATTATAGGCACGGACCGCCATGCCCAGCCTCAGTTGCAGTCTCAGCATGCCCCAGGGATGGGGCTGGCATAGCAGGCCCAGGAATCAAACCCCTGTCCCCTGCACCTGCTTGCAGGAACTTTAATCTGCTCAGCTATTTGGTGGCCCTCTCCTATTGCTTGTTTTGAAATTTTGGTTTTTTCTCTTTAAAAAATAAAAAAGACAAGTTCATTATGAAAAACATGCAAACAGCTGCTTTTCAGGGGTTTATGATATATATAATTTTTAGAAATTTTATACTTTGACCCTAAAAAGCATGATTATACTAAAATAACTGAAAGCAAAATCAAAGGCAGTTGTGTGTTTGTGACAGAATATTGTTACAAGACTATCCCACAACCAAGGCCATGCTTCCCTTGTGTAGTTGAGGGTGAAGAACCAGACATAATTCCTATACTTGACCAGTGAGATACAGCCTCAAAATTCGGAACACAAGTAAAGAAACAAAAACTGCCCAAAGAAAAGAGACATAGTAGTAAGTATAATAATTATGCAGTAACTTTAAATTTCTTAGATTATTTTTCTTTCTGTGGGTCAGATAGCACATAATCTACAGGAATTTTACACATTAACCCTAAAAAGTACCATCCTAAAAGAACTAAAGACAACAAAATTAAAGGTAATCATGCTCTTAGGTTAGAATTTCATCATATCACTATTTCATGATCAAGGGAGTGCTTCATGTGTTCTTTGTGCAGTTCAGGGTGAAGAACCAGAAAAAACTCCCATACTTGAGCATCAAGATACAGATTCACAACTTGGAATGCAAAGAAAGAAAAAAAAATCTTCCAAAGAGGAAAGACATAGTTGTAAGTATAATACTTATGAGTAACTTTAATATTTTAAAATCGGGTCACTTTTGGCTCATGAATGCATATAATTTATATAAATTTTATACTTTGACCCCAAAGTATGAATACCCTAAAGAAACTGAAGACCAAAAACAAAGATTGTCATATATGATTTGATTGCAACTTAGTTGTAAGATTATTTCACAGCCACAGTCATGCTTTCTTTATGTAGCTCAGGAAGAAGAACCAAACAAAATGTCTGTGTCTAAACATCAAGATACAGTGTCACAACCTGAAATGCAAGGAAAGAAACAAAGACCTTCAAAAGAAAAAAGACAAAGTAGTAAGTAGAGTAATTAGAAGATAACTTTAACTTTTAAGCAATTCTTTTTTCTTTGATTCACAATGGATATAATTTATAGAAATTTAGTTTGACCCTAAAGCAAAAATACCTTTAAATAACAACACAAAATCAGAGCTAGTCATATGTTTTTCTCAGAATTTTGTCATAAGACTATTTCACAACTGTCTGTTAATTTTCTCTCATTGCTGGGACAAAATATCTGATACCCAAAATTAAGAAAAGAAAGGTTTATATAGCTCTCAGTTTGTGGAGGTTTCAGTCCATAACCAGCTGGCTCCAAGGCAGAGTGGCACATGGCAGAGGGCATCAGTTTATGGCAGTGAAAAACAGCAAAACAGCAAGACCCAAGATGTCAGGAGCAGAAGCAGCAGCTAGCAAGCCTGTCTCTGCTCTTTATATTACATTCAGGCCATCTGCCCTGGGGAAGGTGCAGCATAATCCATCCATAATCCCAACGTTTCACCATGAATTAGTCACAAACTCAAGAAGCTGCCACCCTATCAGTGCATGAGGCTTTGGGGGATAGCCAGACACAGACCATAGTGACCAAGACCATTCTCTGTTTATGTAGTTCAGGGTGAAGAGCCAGACAGAACTTGTATCCCTGAACATCAGGGTACATCCTCAAAATTTGGAATGCAAGGAAAGAAACAAAGCACTTCAAAAGAAAAAAGACAGAGTAGTAAGTATAATTATTACAAAATTATTTTTGATTCATAGTGCATATCATTCATAGAAATTTAGAGTTTGATGCTGAAAAGTGCAACCAACTCTAAAATAGCTGAAGACAGAATCAAAAGTATTCAAATATTTTGCTTAGAATTTTGTCATAAGACTGTGTTATAACCAAGATCACTCTGTTGATGTAGTTCAGGGTGATGAACCAGAAGAAATATCTATGCTTGAACATCAAGATGCAGCATCAAAACTTGGAATTCAAGGAAAGAAACAAAGGACTTTGAAAGACAAAAGATGTAGTGGTAAGTATAGTAATTAGAAAATAAATTTAATTTTCTAAAGTAGTTCTTTTATTTGGGGTGGAGGTCATAGTGCATATAATTTATAGAAATTTAGAGCTTGACCATAAAGTATGTGCACCCATAAGTAACCGAAGATAAAATCAAAAGTAGTCAAATGTTTTAGTTAGAATCTTGTCATTGACTATTTCACAACCAAGATCACTCTGTTGATGTAGTTCCGGGTAATGAACCAGAAGAAATGTCTGTGCTTGAAAATCAGGATGCGGCCTCAAAACTTAGAATGCAAGGAAAGAAACAAAGGACTTCAAAAGATAAAAGACATAGTAGTAAGTATAGTAATTATGAGATAGATTTACATTTAAAATTATGCTACTAATTTCTCTTAGGTCATTAAAAAGAAAGATTTGTGCTAATGTTGTTTGGATAATTTTTTGTGTCTATGTCTTGCACTCACAATAACTACTTTGAAGCTAATAGTACACAGTATATTAACCATTGTTATTCTATTGCCTTGCTTTAAACTTTGCTCTTTAAAAAATAAATAAAAAGGCAAGTTCACTGTTAAAAAATTGCTTTTTTCTTGGCTCATAGTGCTCATAACATAGGAATTTTATACTTTGACCCTAAAAAGTATGACTACCCTAAAGTAAGTGAAAACAAAATCTAAAGTAATCATGTGTTTTGGATAGAATATTGCCATATCACTATTTCATGATCACCAGCATGCTATCTCTATGTAGTTCAGGATGAAGGACCAGACAAAACTCCTATACATGATGATCAAGATTCAGCCTCAAAACTTGGGATACAAGGAAACAAAAAAAAATCTTCTAAAGAAGAAAGATATAGCAGTGAGTATAGTAATTATAAATAACTATAATATATTATTTTTATTTTTTCATTTTCACTTTTTATTAATTTTAATAAGAAATAACACTGTGACATTTTCAAAACACATTAATAGTACATTCCCAGTAATTCATACAGTGCATATTGTTGTCCTTGCAGTAGTTATACAGAGCACAGGATATAGACATGATAATCTTTCAATTCATTGTTGGTACAAAGAAATTCTTCTCATTGAACTAAGAGAAAGTAATTGCATATATAGTCCAGTATTCAATAGTCTCAATGGATTATTGGCAGAACTGGCAATGTCAGAATCTGTTGATATAAGCCTTCTAGAGCTCACCATATTAATCTAGCTTTACATTTTATGCCTCATGGTTAAACTTTTCTGCTGGGTGGTAAAGGGCAAGTTAAAGCAAGATCTGTATAATAAACCATGTAATTTTCTTATCTGACAAGGTCAGACAAATCCCCGTAGGATTTACTTTGAAACCATGTACAGTGCTTTGTAAAACTGTTGTCAGTGTCAGCTGCCTGAATGAGTCATGGCCATTGCTTGACCAGTTTTCTCTCTGTGAAAGCCCAAGAGAATTGTTTTCTCTCTAGGTGACTCTCCTTAGGATAACTATATATCGTCAATCCCTGTCCTGTGTGGCCACATAATCTCCTTAAACAGAAACCACCAAGTTATAGGATGTTAATGCACAGGTTCCCTTACATCCTGAGTCCTCACTCACCTTGAAGGACTAGAAACAAAATATTAGCAATCCTTATAGCCCTTCTTTTCTCTAATTTTTGGTCTGCAACCTTACATTCTTAACCCTCCAGAAGAGAAGCTTCAGGATACTATTACTCTATAACATAGGTATTTGAGCTTAACATCAATGTCTTTTGAATATCAAACATCTTACACATAACTTGGAATTAGTATTTTCCATCAATCATTGATATTCTGATAAATCCCTATACAATGTGATAAAAGCAGTTATACATTTTTACACAGAAATTTGGAAATCTAAGTATATTCAAAATTGCAGCCAGTCAATCCTACGGCATTTTCCCTTGTCTCTTATTCTCTTTTAATACCCTTTTTCTTCTCCTATAAAACAACCGTTTACTTAAGAGTATAGCAATAATTGAAATTACATTAGAAGCATCACTAATCTAAAAGACCAGAATGACAGGCATTCCAAACATAGTTTTAGTGTTATAAATTGCTATCCTCAGTGTCAAAAACCTTTTGGAGATTCTTAGGACCATTTTCTAATTCATCCTGTGTATATAAGTCCATGGTTTTTCCCCTGCCATGTTTCCTATCTTTTCTGCTTGCAGTCTCTTCATTATTTAACCCTTAAGTTCTTGATTTTCATTCAGCTATGTTATGCCTTTCCATTTTTATTTCTTCTTTTGAGTTCTTACAGTAGGGAGACTATTTACACATGTAAATCCAGTTTATTTCAACTATATGTATATCTTCAAGATACATACACTTTTTTCCATAATGGTTACACCAGTATGCATTCCCACCAGCAGTGGAGAAGTGTTCCTTTTTCTCCACAGCCACTCCAGTACTGTTGTTGCTTGATTCCTTTATGATAGCCGTTCTTTCTTGGTGAAATGATATCTAAGTGTTTTAATTTTCATTTCATGGGTGGCTAGTGATGTAGAGCATTTCTTCATGTATTTGTAAGTTTGTAATATTTCTTCCTCTGAGAAGTGTGTGTTCATCTCAAATACCCATTTCTGGATTGGGCCTTTGAATTTGGGATGTTTGTTGTTCTTTATAAATTCTAGGTAGAAGACCTTTGTGTGAATACTTACTAGTTAAATTTTTTTTTAATTCATGGGTTGTCTTTTCACTCTGTTGGTAGTATCTTTTGATGGGCAAAAACTTCCCAGCAAGAGGAGGTCCCAGTTGTTGACTCTTTCAAGTGTTAAACATGCATTATGATTCTTTTCCATGAAATATTTGCCTATCCCTGCGTCTTCAAGATTACCTGCCACTTTCTCTTCCAGGAAATTTAGTGTTTCTATTTTAATATTTAGATCTTTAATCCATTTTAACTTTACTCTAGTGCATGGTGATGGACTTGGGTCAAGTTTTAGTTTTCAGCATGTGGAGAGCCAGTTTTCCCAGGACCATTTCTTAGAGGCTATCTCTCTTCCAGTAAACATGTTTAGCTCCTTTGTCGAAGATAAGGTGGATGAGTGTGTTTGTGTTATCCTCTGCATCTTCTAATCTATTTCATTGATCCTCAGGTCTATTTTATTGTCAATACCATGCTAATTTATCACTTTACAGTATAATATATAGTAGCTTTATAGTATAATTTTAGGTCAGGAATTGTAATGCATCCTGCCTTGTCTTTGTTGTCCAGGATTGTCTTTGCTATTCTAGGTCTTTTCTGGTTCCAAATAAATTTTAGGAGTGATTTCTCCAGGTCTGTGAGGTATGTTGATGTATTTCGATAGGAATCGCATCCATTTTCTGAAATCCTCTAGGATCTCTTTTTTCAGATTACTGTAGTTTTCATTGAATAGGTCTTTTACTTCTTTAGTTATATTAATACCTAAGTATTTCATTTTCCACAAGGCTACTGTCAAAGGTATTGTTTCTCTAATTTCTCTTTCAGTGTGTTTGTTATGTCTGTAGAGAAATGCTGTTGACTTTTGGTTGTTGACTTTGTAGCCTGCAGCACTCCTGAATTTGTGTATTTATTCTGGTAACTTCTTGGTGAAGTTTTTTGGATCTTATAAGTAGACTGTCATGTCATCTGCAAATAATGATATTTTAACTTCTTCTTTATCTACTCTTATTCCTTTTATTTCTCTCTCTTGTCTAATGGCTCTAGCTAATGATTCCAGAACCATATTGAATAGAAGTGTTAAGAGAGGACATCCTTCTCTGGTACCTGATCTGATAGTTAAAGACTTCAGTTTTTCCCCATTTAGAATTATGTTCACTATTGGATTGTCATAAATTGCTTTCATCAGACTGAGGCAGAGGCCATATATTCCAATTTTCTGTAGTACTGTGAACATGAATGAGTATTGAACTTTGTCAAAAGCCTTTTCTTCATCAATTGATATGATCATGTGATTTTTTGGCTTTGGCTGTATTGATATAATGCATCACATTTATAGATTTGTGTATATTGAGCCATCCGTGCATCCCTGGAATCAATCCTACCTGGTCATGCTGTATAATCTTCTTGATGATTTGCTGTATTCTATTGGTGACGATTTTATTGAGGATTTTTGCATCTATGTTCATGGGAGAATTTGGCCTATAGATTTATATTTTAGTGCATTTCTCTCTGGTTTTGTTATCAGCATAATACTTGACTCCAGGAATGATTTTGGGAGGATTGCGTCCTTTTCAATTTCATTGAAGAGTTGGGGGAGTATTAGGATTATATCTTCTGTAAATTTCTTGTAGAATTTAGTGGTGAATCCATCAGGACCTGGACTCTTTGTGGGTGGGCTTTTTATTACTCTTCATATTTCACTGGCTGTTATTTGGTTATTGAGAGTTCTTATATCTTCTTGATTCAGTTTTGGTAAAGTGTACCTTTACCAATTTTGCAGTTTCCTCCCATCTTTGGGATTTGGGTTTGGTTTGCTCTTCCTTTTCTGTACAGTTTAGGTGTAGGATAAGAGTATTTACATGTTCCCATTCTGTTTTCTTGTGTCAGTTCAGAGCTGTAAATTTCCATCTAAGAATTGTTTTCATTGCATTCCATAAATTTCAGGAGGTTGTGTTTGAATTTTCATTAAACTGTAGATATTGTTTAATTTCTCATTTAATTTCATCTGTAACCCATTGGCTGCTGAGGAGGATGTTGTTTAATTTCCATGTATTTCTGGTGTTCTTGCTATTTTTTGCCATTTATTTCCAGTTTCATTGCACTGTTCTCAGATAATACCCATTGGTTTATTTCTGTATTCTCACATATATTTAAGCCTAACCTATGGACTAGTATGTGGTATGTTTTAGAAAATGCCCTGTGTGTAGCTCAAAAAAAAAAAGGTATTCAGAAGTAATTGGGTTGAACACTGTGTATGTCCACTAAGTACAGTTGCTCCAATTTCTGATTCAGATCTACTCCTTCTTAGCTAATTTTTTGTCTGCTTGACCTATCCTTTTGGGATAAAGGGGTTTTGAGGTTTCCTGTGAAGAATGTGGTATTGGATATTACATTTTTCATGTCCATTAAGATTTGTCTTGTATAACTTGGTATTCCTGTGTTGGATGCATACATATTTAAGAGTGTTTCCTCTTCGCCTTGAATTTTTCCCCTAGCCTGTTTATAGTGGCCTTCTTTACTTTGTTTGATAAATCTTGCTTTGAAGTTCAGACTATCTGCAAACAGAAAAAAAACCTTTTTACTGAGGTACTGAAGCATGTAGAATTATTTTCCATCCTTTAACTGTAGCCTATGAATTTCTTTCTGAGTTGTGTTTCTTGTATACAGCATATTTTGGATTTTGCTTCCTAATCCACTCTGCTAGTCTGTTTCTTTCAATTGGAGAATTAAGTCCATTTACATCGATGGTTATAATTGAAATGTACTGACTTATGATTGACACGTCTTTTATCTACTACTGTTTACCCCTTTTTCTCCTGTGTTCAATTGGTTTCCCTGTTTGGTGGGTTCCTTCTTTTGTCATTCTTGGAGTTTAGGTTGTTTTGGTTCTTCTCTAAAATGTTTTTTAGTAGTCTGTCTAAGGTGGGCTTTGACGTCATGAAATGCTTTAGTTATTCCTTGCCATGGAAATATTTCGCTTCTCCCTCATACTTGAAAGAGAGTTTTGTGGGGTATAGCAGTCTGGGCTGGAATTTGTACTCCGTCCTCTTGTTGACTTCATGGTTTTTGAGGAGAAATCTACCATAATTTATTTCTTTTCTCTAGTGGCTTTTAGTATTTTATTCTTCTGCTAGATTTCTGGGATCTTGACTATTATATGTCTGGATGTGTTTTTAGTTAGGTGGATATCATTTGGAGTTATGTATGCTTCAGTTACCTGAATGTCCAATTTTTTTTCTCATATTTGGGAAGTTTTCTGCTATTACTTCTGCCCATATTCTTTTTATATCCTTTGGATTGACTCCATCTTTCTCGGTGATGCCTATTAGTCTTACATTGTTCATTTTAGCATCATCTTGTACATATTGAATTACTTTTTCCCAAGCCGGGCGTAGTGGCTCACGCCTGTAATCCCAGCACTCGGGAGGCTGAGGCAGGAGGATTGGTGCGAGTTCGAGACCAGCCTGGGCTACAAAAGTGAGCTCAAGGCCAGCCTCAACTGCATAGCGAGACCCTGTCTCAAAAAAAAGACAAATAAAACAAAAAAAAAGAATTGCTTTTTCCCATACCCTCGTTGTTTTTAAGAGATCCTTTCTTACCTTTTCACTAGCTGTAACTGTGTATTCAAGATCTGAAATTCTAACTTCACTTTCGTTCATATGGTGTTGTCAGCTTGTGCATGAGATTTTATTATCCTGTATGTCTCTTTGAAACTGCTTCATGTGACCTATTTCTTTCCTATATTGCTCATACAAGGATTCCATCATTTTTCTATTCTCCTCTAATTTTTTATCAATGTCTTTTTTAGAAGCATTTATTGTCTTTCATTGTAGTCACCCTTTTTCTACTTCAGAGATTATTTCTTTTTTTTAATTATTTTTTTCTTGCTCCATAACTTTTGTTTGTTTATTTATTTTTTATGGCCGGCTCAGCCTGCCCTGAGGGCAGGGCTGGTGCAGCATGTGGCGCCCGAGATCAAACCGTGGTCCTTGCAGCCACCCAAGCTCTCCCAAGCAGACACTCCAGACCACTGAGCCATCCTACTGGGCCCCAGAGATTATTTCTGATCTGATGTCCTCTCTACTTTTCTGCAGTTGTTCCTTTACTTCAGATGCTGTTAATTCAGAGAATTTTTTATTTCAGTAGTTATTTCTGGTCTGATTTCCTCTATACTTTTGTACAGTTTCCTTTTTTTACTTCAGACTCTATTAATTCAGAGATTTCTTTTTTTACTTCAGAGGTTATTTCTGATCTGAGTTCCTCTATATGTTTCTGTATTAGTTTCTTTACTTCAGATGCTATTAATTCAGAGATTTCAATTGTGTGCTTCCCATTTTCTTCTATTCTGCTGTCTCCTGTATTTGTTCTGGGTATGCTCAAGTCCTGAGATTGCATCTTGCTCCTTCTTTTTTATCATTTTGTTTAGCAGTGACCTCTGACCTTTGGTGTAGAACTTCAGTGAAGTTATGCTTTTAGTGCCTACTCAAATTTGGGTCCAGATCTACCAAATTTGATCTTACCCAGATGTCCCTGACTGGGTCTGGTTGCTGTGCTCACATTCTTCATGCTGCAGCTCATGAAATAGAGCCTGCTGTGCTCCTCTGGCAAGATGTTCAGCTCCTGGATCAGCTAGGAGGGTCTCAATCCCAGCCTCTCTCCAGGAATTTTCATGCAGGGTTCCACAACAGATGCCAGGGCTGGCTTCTAGGTGGGGAAGAAGTTCTGGTGGCATCTGCCAGTCTCGGGTTGTGGGTGGGGGAGGAGTTCCAGTGGTGGGGCTAGGGGCACACAGGACAAGAGGTCATACCTGCACACCCATTGGTAGGGGCTGTGGTCCAGTAACTTTAATATTTTAAAATCAGTTCTCTTTTGGTTCATGAATACATTTATACAAATTTTATACTTTGATCCTAAAGTATGAATACCCTAAAGAAACTTAAGGCCAAAAAACAAAGAGAGTCATGTGATTTGGTTAGAACTTTGCCATAATGTAAAGGCAAATAGCTAGAAACACTCACAGAGACCAAGGGCATTCAAGCAAGGTTTCTTCAGCTAGTTGGAAGGCATTCAGCAAACACCAAAGCCTCAACAACCCAGGCTTTGTTCTCAGAGAATTTTATACATTAACAAGTTCCCAATCACCTTAGCAATTACATTCCAGGGATTTTCAGAAAGTCACAAGAGTTACATTTCCCAGGTATCCCTTAATAAGGAAGGATGCAATTAAAGTTAGCTTACATAAAGTTTATTTTATCTATTGGCTTCCCTACATAAAAGACTTGTTCCTCCTTTTATGGCTTTATGGTTAGACAAAAGGGAGGGGTGAGGAGTGAGTTCATCTAAAGTTTAAAGGACTACTAGTTGGAGGCTAGACAAAAAAAATGAGTCACTAGCCAGTCAATAAGACTATTTCATGACCAAGGTCGTGCTGTCTATATCTAACTGAGATAATAACAGACCAATAATTGTCTCACAGAAGATAAGTATTTTTCAGCTAAGTATCCTGGGCCCAAAGTCTTCCAGAAAATTCTGGCCTGTACTACTACAGAAAAATTGCCAGAGGATCAAATCAATATTTGTTAAAGAAACAAGGAATTGGAATCAGAAGGGTCCCAGAAAGAGTCTTTGTCATAGCATCAGGGTGCTCGAGGTTGCACTGATGCTTTCTGAGACCCTAGTCAATGTAAGCCTTAGTATGCCAGGTCTTGTATACAGACCAGATGCTGTCATTAGATAAATACTTTACAGATAGTCAGCATTTTTAAACTCAGCAGTGAAGGTGGTTACCACTTTTTCTTCCCCAGGCTATCTGGCACAAGGAATTGGAGTGTGATTGTTTCATGATCTTCCATATGACTCGCTAAAAGTTTCTTAAACACAGTGAATCAAAAGAGAGGATAGGAGTTAACACTGACATTGGTTCATTAAAAAAAATAATAATAATAAAAATTAAAAAAAATAAAAAACTACTATTGAAATCATTGTTGACTAGATAAGTTTTCTTGGGGGGGGGGGGGGGCATTGTAAGGACCTGAAGGGAATCAGCCTATAATTGACAATGGAGAATTTTCTTGTTGGTGATGGACTCAGAGAAAAGGAATAGAATGGTCTTCCTTATATTCATGATAGGAATTGTGAGGATCACAGTAATTTGTTTACTAGCATATAAAAAAAATTGAAGAAATGTCATTTCCCTCTGCTTCTACGTTGAACTGTGACTTTCACATAGGCTGTCATTTCTTCAGGGGTGTAGTGACTCGGGCTCAGCTCTAGTCCTATTCTGTTATGAAACTGAGCAATCTGGGTAAATAAATAAATAAATAAAAGAGGAAGGGCTTGTATGAGGATCTTGTAACATACCATGTTAATAAGATCACTTCCTTCATCAAAGAGATAAATTGCACAAGTCTCAAAATGTACTCAGAGGGTAAGAGTAAATACTATTTGTAACTCCCAAATACTGACCTTAGTATCTGCGGAAGCACCTGTGGCTCAGCCTCTGGCCTTGAGCTCATCAATCTACTCCTTTCTAACCCATTGTTTAGTAAATAATCCCACAGATTTCTTTCATAGGACTGTTTCTGGTTTGCCCAGCAGAGGACACACAATAGCCATTCTGTTCTTAGGTCGTGGTGTTTTGGGCAGAATCTTTTTCATGTTCAAAGATGTACTGAATATATGGATTGTGTCATAGGCTGATTGATCTGCCCTGTAGGAGTTTGCTTAAGCTTGAAGCCAGCCTCCCTGAAACAAGTAAACCTAAAAATTTAAGCCTAATTAACATTCTTATCTTCTGCTGTTATAGCTCCTTTATAGGGCAGTGAAGGGATTACTAAAGCCCGGCATACTTTTTCTGATATGACCCACTGTGAGAGTTGAACTAATGATTTGGGGACTCAGGAAAGAACCAGTGATTCTCCTGAGAACTAAGAATCTTATATACATAATCCATTAGAACTTTGCAGAAAATCTGTGTGATATCCACTAACCCTTTCAGAGACTGACTGGCATGGCTAGAGAACTATGACCCTAGACCTTCAGCTTCGGGCAGTGATCAACTAATAACACGTAAGAGTGTCCCAAAGTCTTTCAGCATCTCTCAGAAGTTTCTTAGGGTCTTGAGGAACTTTTCATTCTCAAAATGACACTGGGTTTCAATTACCAACCTACAAATTGCACAAAGTTATCAGGGACAGTTGCTAGTTTTTGAGTTGGTTGATTAAAATAACAGACCAAACTAAAAGTAACAATTAAGAATTTAATGCCATGATAGTATTGGCAATGCATAATTATAAGCATTTATAGAAGCCAGGCCTGATGTCATATGCTTGTAATACCAGCACTTGGGACACTGAGGCAGAAGAATTACCATTAGTTTGAGATGAGCCTGGGCCAATAGTGACTTCAAGGTCACCCCAAATTACACCGTATCAGAAAAAAAAATATGGGGTATAGTGTGATCTTTTGAAATCTGTATACAATGAGACATATTAAATCAGCTGATTAATATATCCCTCATAATGTTTACCCAGTGAAGTGGTCTAGACAAAGGCACCCCAGCAAAGACCTCTTCCCCACCTAAAGAAGCTTCCCAGTGGTTGCAGCTGGGTCTGAAAGCAGACATGGCCATCCAGATGACCTCAGCCTAGGATAGCAGCTATCTCTAGTGTCTATACTTGCTAATCTGCTACTCATCCAATTAGTGTGAGGCATTCCCTCATGCCATTTCCCTTTGTAGCCATTTCTTGAGAAATCACATACAGGATTTTGTCCTGGAGGCAGACTCTTCTGTGCATGTATACATGCATATACACATATACTCATAAGGTATATATATATATACCTTACATATATATACATATGTAAACATATACACATATGTTTACATATATATATATATATATATATATGTTTACCTATGCACATGCACAGTCATTTTAGAAGCCATGGATTCTTATAGACACCTTCAGTTCCTGTCCACCCCCTCAGGCCTATTCTTGCTTTCCATTGTGTCATATGCATTGTATTTTTTCTTTTTCCGTGAGTCCTGACTCTAAACAACATCGACACATTTACTCATTGTTCAACGTTTGCATCAGGCAGTGCTCAGTAGAGAAATCTGCTTAATTCAAGGTACTGAATGGGCTTGCAGAGGCCACCTACAGAGTCGGTGTAGAAGAGTGCAAAAGACCCAACTGTGCGCTAGAGACATTAAAATCCTAATCAAAGGCTTGCAGTCCTCCGTATTCTTTCCTGTTACCTTTTTTTTACTATACTGTCCAGATCTCCCTTCTAAAACTCCAACTACAATATTTTCTCATATATTTCTCTCTTCATTTTTATGTTTATTGGTACATATTTCCTATACATAATGATGACAGTCATTGTAGACAGAATATGTATACAATGCTTTTTAAACATAAAATATCTCTTTGTCTATGTTTTTCTTATTTCTCTTTTTTCTCGAGTTAGCATATTCAATATTTTCTTTTTTATTTTATCCTTCAATCAACATTATTTCTCATAAATATCTCAATCTGTGCTTATTGACATTTTTATAACATAAATCTGCCATAAATCATATCATAATTTATGCTTTACTTTCATTTATTTAACCTACCTTCTCTACTAATCCAATCAGTTGGTTCTTGTGAAACTATAAATAATGGAGTAAGAAAATACCTGAATGCAATAACTTTCATTGTTAATTCTATGAATATGTGTTAACCCAACGTGAAAATGACCCAAGAAAACTAGAGGACAAATAGATAGCATATTTGATGCCTAGGAAAAATAATGAAATAATGAGTCTTCTTTAGCATACAAACATTAAAAATATTTTTACCTTCTTAATCCTGGGTCTATCTATATGGTAACATAACTTTGTCAGTATGAGTGAAAATGCCCTATATTCTTGTTAAGGCTTAAAATCTATAGTTAGCACAATGCATACAGCTTTCTGCTTAGAGGACTGACTGCATTTCTTTATGTAGCTGACCCTGTTCTCACACAAATGAAAGTATTATAGTTTAATATTAATATTTAGTGTTGAAAACCCAAGAGCCATTTAAGAAACTAAAAACTTCTGGAGGGAAAAGAGTTCCTAGGAAGTACAATGATAAATCACTTTAAGTCATTTTAAACTAAATTCATGAACAGATTTTTGTTTTCTTCTTAACATTTGACTATATATACTATAGCATCATTTATTCTTATATTGTATTGGAAATTGAATGCAAGGACCTTTTACTGAGCTGAATTCCTAATCCTATTTTTCTTTACTTTAAGAGAGGATCTCATTAAATCTCTAAGTTGTCCAGACTGGGCTTGAATTTGACATTCTCCTGCCTCAGCCCCCTGGAGCGCTGGGATTATAAGTATAAGGCATCATGTTTGACTAGAAAATGTGTATTTGAACTAGAATATAAATACCCTATTATAACTAATGACAAAGTCTCAAGTGTCAATGATCTGTCGTTGCATTTTCTGTCTGTAACACTATTCCATGTCATGAGTCATATACTTGTACCCAAAGCCCAGTAACAGTCCAGTATTTTTCTTCCCAAGGAAATGTAGCTTCTGAGTGAGTTCAGGAGAGATGAATCCTAAAGGCCAGTGGACTACTCCAGTTCATTACAATTCTGCCATGGCCTCCAGTTGGGGAAGAAAAGTTACCAAACTTAAATCAAAGGTAGATGTGGATCACAAGGATTCAGGTTATAGGCAGTAAGGCAGCCCACTGGAAAGGCTCAGGACATCTATAAGATGGGGTAGACGGGCCAACCAGATAGCTCGCCAGACTAAAGCACCTGCTTAGGCAGAGAACAGGGGCCAGGATTTGATCCCCAGCATACTGTGCTGGTCCCACCCCAGAGGTGCACTGAGACACAATTGAGACTGGGTGTATTGGCATGAGCCTGTAATCCCAGTGCTTGGGAGTCCACAAACAGGAAGATCCTTACAAGTCAGATCTATACAATGGAACCTTATAGATCCTGTACTAAATACATTTTTTAAAATGTGGTAGACTTGCTGATAACACAATATACTGGTACATCTCAATCCCCGCTTGGGGGAGATGAATATACCAGTAGCTAAAGCATTCCAGTATTATCCTTTGTAGTCATTGAGGTAGGGTGGGTTTCTACCTTGGAAGTTGCTCTTCTTGGATAACACTATTGCCCCTTATGGACTGTACTGTGCATTTCACTTATGTTCTGGATCTTTATACCTTGTCTACACTAATGGTCTAGTAGTGATGCTGTTCAGGGCAGTATCCTTTAGTGGGATGCACCTAGGTAGATGTCTTCAGTTAGCAAAAGGTTAGTACTTTCTCTGGGAAGAGAAATTTTTCCAGGCTATGCCCTATGCATTCATGGCCAGAAGTCAGAGAATTTCAATAGTTCTTTGGAAGGACTATGTGGTATTCTGAAATTCATTATATCCAAAGGCAAACTGATTCTGATCATGTGTAGGAATATTGATAGCACAAAGAAGGTTTGATATGTCAGTGGTTGCATACCAAGTTCTTTTATCTGTTTATTTGTTTTTATTTTTTCACTTAACAAAGTGATATGAATTTCACAGGGTTTGTTGAAATATATAGTGTAGTCTTCCAAGCAGTTATCATATTACCCAATATATGTAAATTTGGAAGAAGAAAGAAGAAAAGAAATGTATAAAAAACAAGAAGAGAAAAAAGATAATTGAAACAAAGAGACAAATAAATTAAAGCATTAACTGCTTCTTTCCATAAAGCAGCAGAAATACATGCTACAGTTGTCCAAACCATCCTCCTTAGGTACATAGTTAAATCTGTTTCCCCTACTCCCTCTCCTGCCCTTTTCAACTCAGTGACTCTTTCATTTTGGACAAGTTCATTCTCTTTTCCCAGTATCTATTGTACCCTTCAGATTCCATTTTCTCTTTCAGGTTGTCACACTAAGGAGACATTACAATGTTTGCGCATGGTGGTCTGATATACTTCACCTAAGAGTATGTTTTCCAGTTGCATCCATTTACCAACAAAAGACTCAGATTTATCCTGTTTACAGCTGAATAAAACTCCATTGCATAAAAATACCACATCTTCTTTATCCATTCTTCAGTTGATGGGCATCTGGGTTGTTTCCAGGATTTAACTATGACAAATTGTGCTGCTATATACATGGGTGTGCATACATCATTGTGCTGTGAAGTTTTTAGTTCTTCTGTAAAAAAATACCCAGGAGGGGAATAGCTGTCTTCAATGGGCTCTCCAATCCTAGCTTTTTAAGGAATGGTCACACTGATTTCCGTAGTGATTGTACCATTCTCCACTCCCAACAGTCCAGAAAGGTTCTTTTTTCTCCACAGCCACTCCAGCATTTGTTATTGGCTGACTTCTTAATGTTAGCCCTTCTTTCTAGTGTAAGATAGAATCTCAGTGTTGTTTTAATTTGCATTTTTCAAATGACCAATAATGTTGAACATTTTTTTTCATGTATTTGCTTGCCATTTGTATTTCTTCCTCTGAGAAGTGTATAAGCATCTCAGGTGCACATTTTTTGATTGGTACTTTTAATTGGGGAAGGACTAATTTTTTAATCTTTTACAGGTTCTAGATAGAAGGCCTTTCTTGGAGGTACAGTCAGCTATAATTTTTCCCAGTTTGTGGGTTTTCTTTTTACTCTGTTGGAGACTTGCTATGAAGTACAAAAGTTCATTTATGTCTAGACAGCTGTTTCTGTTCCAGTCACTACATAAGTACTTCCAGGGACCAGGACCGTACTACAGGAATGAATACTGGTAGCCAGCTGAGTCTCCATGTAAACCAAAGGTCCACTGCACTGGCCACATTTGGTTATTGAAGGAAAAAAAAATATTCTTACAAGAAACTCTAGCTCAGTCAACTCAGCTATATTCTTTCTTCTCCAAGTCACAAATTTGTGGATGAGTGCACATAGACAAGAGGAGGTTTGCAGTGGGCAGTGGGATCCATGCATAGTTGTATCTGGCTAAGGGTTCTGGTAGTTCCAGCTGCAGATCCCAAACCAAAAATCATTGTGTCTTTGTCCTTTCTGTTAGATACCTAGTGATTCCATAGCAATATTCAGAAACTGGTTAGATTGATTGACTGATTGACTTATGTTGGTACTGGGAATCTAATTTTGGGCCTCACACTTGCCAGACAGGCTCTGTGCTACTGAGCTATATTTCTGGCTCTAAACTGGACAGTTTAAACAACAGAAATAATTTGTTGTCTCAGAGTTCTTGAGGCTAGATGTCCAAGGTAAGGTATCAGCAGGTTTAGTTCTGCATATTTGTTCATCCAAATTTGTTAAAACACTTCTTTTCTGGCTTCTAATAGTTTTCTGACAATATTTCATTCCTTGGCATGTAGGTACAGTGTATTAATCTCTACTCTCACCTTTATATGCCATTCATTCAGCATAGCATTACTCTTGCTCCCAAATCCCAGTGTATATGGACTTTTATTCAGACTGAATACAAAACATTTATTTATTTATTTGTTTGTTTGTTTGTTTGTTTGTTTGTTTGTTTGTTTGGTACAGGGTCTCACTATGCAGCTCAGACTTGTAGTGATCCTCTTGTTTCATTCTCCCCAGCACTGGGATTACAGGTATTCACCACAAGACCTGGTTTCAGTGGCCAGCACAGCATGCGCAGGGTTTTGGGACTGGCACAGCATACAGGATCAAACTTAGGTCCTTGTGCTTACCAGGCAGGTGCTAAGACTACCAAGCTATCTCCCAGTTCCAGGTACAGAACATTTGAATGACTTCATCTTAAATGGATTAATATATTAAGACCCTAATTTCAAGTAAGAGTGTATTCTGAGATTCTGAATGTTAGGAATTCTACAAATTTGGGAGATGCAATTCAACCCATAACAATTGACTTTCTAATCTCTAAATACTTCCTCATTTTTCTCACCTGCAAAATATATGCATCCAATACCATCATCAACTTCAAGCTTCAAATCTCATCCAAATCACCAAAAATAATTGTGGATGAGACTTACAGTAGAATTCACCTTGGGGAAAAATCTCTCAACCTGTGAACCTGGGAAACCAGACATCAGCTTAACTGCTCCCACAACATGCTGCATTTCGATTTTCCTCATTTATCATTATCTTCAAGACATAGCTCCATTTCAGTCTGTGGAAAGCTTTTTACTTGTTTCATATAAATAAATGTAGGTTTGTGGTACATTATATGCAATACATTATATGCTATACCATAGTTTATAAGTAGTATCTTAGTTTAGCCAACCAATCACTTTACTTGAATATTCAAGTAGTTTTGAATATTTTGCCTTCATAAATAATGATGTAGTGAATGAGCATGGGCTTGATTATAAATATGTTAATCTCAAATTATAAATAATCTATGAATCCTGGAGATATATAATATATATCTATCATCCCTCAACATTTTCATATCATGATAGATATACATATGTTGGCTTATTTATATTTTTATTCATTTTAATGAAGAAGAAATAGCAGTGAGCCATGAGACAGTTTCAAAACAGGTTATAAGGACAATAACAATAATTAATACATTGTATATTGTTGCCTTCATAGTAGTTATCCAGAATATAAGATGCAGACATGATATCTTGTCTAAACACTATTAGTACAAATCTTTCTTCTCACTGAACTAAAAGCAGCTATATAACTATCCTATTTTATATACGTATAGTATGCATATGATATACTATGCATATACATAGTATAGAGATATACATATATACATCAGTGTATATACATGTATATTTTTACCACATAGATATATATACATATATATATACATATATGTGTATATATTTCTTTTTTCACCACAAAGGGTCCTTCATTTATATCCCCCTTTTTGCTTGGTTTTATCAGATATTGGTGTTCCATTTGAATAAGGGTTGTACATGAATTCAGCAAAATAACCCAATATAGTCCAAGAGTCCTTAATAGTAGTGGGTTATCAGCAGAACTGGCAATGTTAGAAGTTGTTCACTTGAGCCTTTTATAGCTCAGTATATTAATATGGCTTTCCTTTTTTATACCTCGTGGTTATACTTTTCTGCTAGATGGTTAAAACCAAGATAAAGCAAGAACTATATAACAAAAAATGTAACATTTGTATTTGACAAGTTCAGTCAATTCTGACTTATTTAAATATAAAAATGGTGGGGCTGGGGAGATAGCTCCGAGGCACAAGTGCCTGCTGGGCAAGTGCAAGTTCGTGAGTTCAAACCCTGGTCCCACAAAAAAAAAAAAAAATTTAAAAAAAAAAATTAAATAAATAAATAAATAAATATAAAAATGGAAAATTTTGTTGTACATTACAATTGGTACCTAGATGTTTCACAGTAGAATTTTCCATTTCATAAATTAAATGCATCTATTTATGTAATTCCTTTTATAGTGCCAGATGAAAATCTTACTGTTGTGCCTCAAGATTCCATGTCAAAATCCCAAATGCAAGCAGAGAAAGAAAGAATTTCTAGAGAGGAAACACATGACAGTAAGTGTAATATACCACTTTAAATCCTTCTAAATTAAATTGTGTCTTATTCATGAAATATATTTGAACACATCTCTTATGGGCATTTTAAACTCTGACCTGGTATGTGAATACAGTAGGATAACTATAGAATGAAAGCCACAGTGTTCCTTTCAATTATTTGCAGCATTAGTAGTTGCTGAGCTGACAACACTGCCTGTACATGTATTGATGGAGACGACAGTCCTTACATTTTCTTATTTCATTTCTATCAGTAGAAGATTTGCACATCCCAAAGTTCCATTGTATATTTGTTTTTTCTATTGAAGCCTTCCAAAAGGATGAATCCTCTGAAAATCTATTGTCTGAGGAGAAAGTTTTGTTACCTGTAAACCAGTCTCAAATTGAGAAACTGGAAGCTATCAGCAAAGATACTCCCAAGAGTAAGTAATTCATTATGAGTTGCATGATGAAATTATTTTTAATTAAATTTAGGTGAACTTTTATTTTCATAGGTGAATATTCTTTTCACATCATTTGAGTCACACTTCTGGATGTGTGTCAATAATTTATCTCTTTCACAATTACTACTGACTTGTATGAATTAAATTTATCACTTTCTGAACTTTTCTATTTCTTCTTATAGTTGAGTCAAGTTTTGCTTTATATTTTACATCCCATTGACAAAAGGATAGCCTCATTTTTATGGGAAACATGACTATTTCTTTGGTGGAAACTTTTCTTAATGAAGGGCATTAGGGCATAAAGTTTGCCTAAATGGATTGTTGGGTGTATAGTTCATGGAGTGAATAAGCTGTCGGCTAAATAGTACCATATATTGGCATGTGGTGGAAGGCATATATTACTTCCTGAGAATTAACATTGCAATCTCATATGGCGTTATCTATAAGGTATCATAGGCACTGAGACTTTGCCCAGTCATTTCACAGTACTTACTCCTTTTGGGTGTGGGGATTAGCTCCTTGTGTACTAATTCCAGTGAATTTGGAGTTAGTTCATTATGATATGAGGCGTGCTTCTCATGAAACCTTCTTCTGGTTGGAAGTAATTTAAAGAATAGTGTGGCCATGGCAAACATAATTTTCAAAGTCATAAACAGTAATACTGATAGGAAGTGGTATAAACAGAAAACGTCAGTACATACAGTAAATGCCTGGCCCATCAAGACTATGTCACTGCCCTCTCTAGAAAAGAAAGTTTACTGTTGACCATTTGCTATAATGAGGTGGTTTGCTGATTCATCTGAAAGAAGACGTGAATACTAGGGAGCTCCATTTTTGGCTTATGATATTGACAAGTGGAGCCCTCAACAGTTGCAGTATTTAGATCATTCTTTACAGGAAAAGCTATACAGGATTATTGAGCATATTCAGAAGCCACTGCTGCCATGGCTTCTTGATACTTGGGCTCATGGGATCAACACCAAAGGATCTGGAGCACCAATGCAACTGATGTTCATAGGCAGGCATTTAGTTCAGCACTTACACTGAAGTGAAGACATTCTTGTGTACATTTATATGGGGTGTGAACATGTCACATACTCTTGTCTTGCTCTAGGAAGTTACAAACAAAATGTCCCCAAGATTCTGACACTCTTTAAAATTTTGTTTTGTCTTTTATCTCTGACTACCTAGCTAATCTAGTAACTCCTGACTAAAAAAACAACAATGTACTATAGTTGTTAATCTGAAACTACCTCTAGGTCCACATGGAGCAGAGCCCTAAATCTACTCCTTAAAGTTCTGCCCATAGGAGGGATTTATCCTCCTGCTGTTTTCATGGATTCTCCTTATGGTTACTGTAATATACTGCCAAATAAAGAATTAATGTATAATATAAACTTGGAAAAGATAAGCAACCTAACACAACAAAGTGCAAAAGAGAAATAAATTTAAAAGAACTAATCTCAGTAGTATTAGTGGGAACTTAAGAATTGTCTTATATATTTCAAAAGTGTATCAATGACAGTAAATATGTCCACCTAAGATTCTGAAGTATCTCAATATCTAGATTTTTCTTTAATGATTAGCACTCTTTAGCCTACCTTAATCTCACAATCTTATCCTTAGTTTCTCAGGTTTCTGATACAAATTTTTCCTGTAAGTCATAATCACATATTCACATGTCATATTGTTTTGCTAATGTAAGAACCTGAAAGAGAAAATGAAATCTTAAAGGTACCATAAAGTAAAATGCTCTTCAGAGAAAACATTCTCTCAGGTTTTCGCAGAGAGCAAATTGATCAAGTAATGGCCATGATTCATGCAGATGGCTGACACTAACAAAAGTTCTGCAAACCACAGTACATGGGTTCATGGTAAATCCTCAGAGGACCTGACTGACCTTGTCATATACAGAAGTTACTTTTTTTTGTAATATAGACCTTGCCATATTGATCTTAACCATCCAGCAAAAAAAGCTAACCACAAGGTATAAAAAGAAAAGCCATATTAATATGCTGAGTTGTAAAGGGCTCAAGTCAACAGCTTCTGATAACCCCAGATGAACTGATAATCCACTACTATTACAGACTATTAGACTGTATAAATAGCTAATTTCTCTTTGTGCAATGAAAAGAAAGATCTGTACAAATGATGTTGAGATAAGAAATCAAATCTGCACCTCATACTCTGAAGAACTACGACAAAGACAACAATATGCAAAGTATTAATTATTGTAAAATATAATAAAATAAAATATTGCTTATAACTCTAAAAAATAAACTCCTGATTTTCTAAGTTGCATGAAGGAGAGGGATATAAACTTGTTTATCTTGATGACATCGAAGCATGCTAATTTTGATATTTCTAAATGTCTACATGGTAGAGTTTTGGTCATGCCATTTATTTATTTATTTATTTATTTAGTTAGTTAGTTAGTACAGGGTCTACAGGGTCTCACTACACAGATCAGAGTCGTAATGATTATCCTGTTTTCAGCCTCCCAAGTGCTGAGATTACAGGCTTGTGCCACCATGCCCACTCTCAATAGCTCAATGACTATTTCAATGTGTTTGGGGGCGGGGCCAGCATGGGGGCGGGGTCACTGAGTCTGTCTAACCAGGCACTCTAATCCACTGAGCTATCTGGCTGGCTCTTGTCCATGCCATTTAATAATGAAAATTATCATATTAATAAAATCAAGGAAACATGCCATGTGCTTCAACATGTTTTTAGAGTAGATGCAGAAATCCCTTCTTTTCAAACATGTTTTGTAGGTCAGAGAGTGCCTCTGATGACCAGTGAAAGTCTTCTTCCAGTAGACTCAAAATCAAAGCCTCAACTTCAAATTAAGAAACAAAAATTTTTCCAAAAGGAAGCAGTATATGCAATATCATCAAATTATTTTAATTGATATAAATTTTCATATTCAAAAGAATAAATTTAGAACATGGGCATAAATGGATATCAGAATAACAACATTTGATTTTTACATCTGAACCTTTGGAACAAAAAAATAAGTTTTAAAACTGGGGACAGTGTGGCACATGCTCGAATCCCAACACTCTGGGAGGCTGAGACAAGAGAATAGATAGCAAGCTCAAGCCAAACTTGTAAATTTTTGCAGGATTATATCTCAAAATATAAAAGGCTGATAATACAAAGTAAATTAATGTGAAGACTCTGTGCTCAATCAGTCCCCAGTAGAGGAGGAGGAGGAGGATAAGAGAGAGGAAGAAAAGAAGAAAGGTCCAATGAAATAGCTCAGAGATTAAAGCACCTGCAAGTAGGCGCAGGGGCCCAGGTTCGATCCCCAGGCCTGCAGTGCCAGCTCTGCCCCTGGAGTGTGCTGAGACAGCAACTGAGACTGGGAGTGGTGGCACACATCTGCAATCCCAGCTCTTGGGAGACTGTAAACAAGCAGATCATTCCAAGTCCAATCTAGTAGTGAAACCCTGAACACCCTGTAGACCGTTCCCTGAAATACAAAAAAAAAAAAAAAAAAAATGTGGGCCACAGAAAGGCATATTTTGTTATTTATTGAATGTTTATCATAAAACAGGCAATAAGTATTTCTCAAAGAAACCCAATGAAGGGAATACTCTTGTTACCACCAATCTATGAGACAGAGAATGCAACATGGAGCAGCTTGTCAAAATTCACATAATTAGAGATGAATTTCAAACCCAGATAACCTGGCTGTAGTTAAAATAGTGAAACAGTTTTCTCTGGCTTTTTATATAGATCCTTGTCACTTTCTTCTCTGTCTTTTGCTACCATTTCTCTGTTGCTACCAGAATTTTTCTCTTCTTACTTGACATAAGGATATATGCACATTTTCCTAACTTTCAGATTTTATGGACCTGTTAAGATTAGATATAATAGATAAGTTGCATTTTCATAACTATATTTAATTTACTAAAAGAAGTTTTTCATTTTCATAGCTGAAGAAGCACATGAAAATCTAGAATCGTCTGTAGGATATGTGGGTCAAATTGAAACAACTAAAGTTGGCCAAGTTCAAGGACTGAAAAGTATGTATGATGTCAATAAATATGCTCTAAGATAAAAGTTAAAATACTTCATTATTTTTCAGTATTTTCAATATTGAAGCTATAGCCTTATGGTTGACTTTTTGCTAGTGTATGTTTGACACACATGGTGAACACATTCATCATGGAGCACTGTACACATGCCATGGGACCTTTATCCTTTCTACATTCCCTTGTCCCCTTTCCCTTCAGTCA
This sequence comes from Myocastor coypus, assembly GCA_004027025.1. Lineage (NCBI taxonomy): Eukaryota > Metazoa > Chordata > Mammalia > Rodentia > Myocastoridae > Myocastor > Myocastor coypus. The sequence goes on from PVJA010011979.1 coordinate 35,220, forward strand.
GCCCCATCCACAGGTCTCCTTTCCATCTTTGTGAAGTCCATCTGGAGTTTCATAAAACTAGTGAATACAGTCATGTATTTAATATCATCCTTTATGTCACAGTCTTTAATATTCAAATGAGTATAGTCCACTTAAAAGACTTGGTTGGTCAATGAGTCCTGCCTTTTACCTTTTTCTCACAGTGGTGTTTGGGGAGTTCCAGGTTATTGTATGTACTGCCAAAGTTAGCATCAGAGTTTCAGTTTAGGGAACAATTTTGTAAGAATTTATAGTGCCATTACGTTTTTTTATTACTGAGGATTGAACATAGGATGTTGACACGAGGATACATCCACAGCTTTTTGCTTTTGAGATAGGGCTTGCTAAAGTGCTGTTACTTGTTTCGACTCAATCATTCCTTCTTCCTTCTTTAGCTTGCCAGCATGCTGGAATTACAGACATGTATCACAAAGCCCATCTAAGTTATTTCATTTTTTAAAGTGCTATAGTTACCAAGTATTCATAATGCATAAATGAATTCATAAATTTGTATCAAGGATTATCTGCTAAAATGCAATGTCACCTGGGTGAACTTGTTCTTGAAATTGTTGTATAATGCTGCCTGCTTTGAATGTGTACCATCTACCCCCTAAAGATTTTAGGTTGGAGTGTGAGTTACAGTGTAATCATATTTTGAGGTGAGGCCTTTGGGGGTGTGGATCATAAGCATCCCACCTTTGTAAATGGGATGAGCACTCCTGCCAACAGCTGGAAGGGAGTTCTTTTGTTGCTTTGCTCTCCTGTGAGGACACAGCATTCATCCCTAGCACTCTTATGTCATATGAGCATTTAGCAAAGTGCCATTCTAGCACTTGGATCTTTGGTTTCCCATGAAAAATAAATTTCTACTATTTTTAAATTATCTATTTTGAAGTATTTTGTTAAAGCAGCAAGCACACAGTAAGAAGGGCCGTCCAGATAGCTCAGCGGACTAAAGCATATGCTTAGGCAAGCTCTAGGGAATTGGGAATTGATCGCCATGCCTTGCTGGCCCCGCCCCCAGGGCACACTGAGCCGGTGATTGTGACTGGGCATAGTGGTGTGCACTTGTAATCCCAGCACTTGGGAAGCTGAAACCGGGAGGATCGCTATGAGTCTGATCTGTGCTGTGAGACCCTGTAGACCCTGTACTAAATACAAATAAATAAATAAATAAATAAATAAATAAATAAAAATAAAACCTCACTAAGAAAGTGGCACCAAGACGTGGATGCTGCCACAACAAGTGCTTCCTAAGGGGCTTTGGAATTAAGTGCTAGCAGAGGCTGGATTGTAAAAACTTATTTTGGCAAGAGATCAGAAAAAGGAAAGGAAAGGCAAGGAAAGCTTCAGCCTTCTTGGAGATTATTTAAGTGGTCAGAATGAAATGTTGGTAAGCTGGTAGACAGTAAAGGCCACGTTGGTGAGATATGGATGGAAATGAGTAACGTGTTCCTAGAAACTGGGAGAAAGACCCTCTTTGTTTTATATAAAATGGCAAAGAATTTGACAGAACTGTGTCTGTGTCCCAGTGTTTAATTGTAGGATTGATGAACAAGATATTTAGCAGAAGAAATCACTAAGCAGTGCTGATGCCATAGCACTGCCTGTAGTAAAATGAGTGAAAAGAGAGACCAGTTAAAAACCAGGAATTATAGTCAAAGGAGAACCACAAAATGATTTGGCGAAAAATCAAATTATCAATGCTACATCTAAAATTAAAGTAAATTTATTATATTACTTAAAATTAACTATCATAAGGGCCCGTGAGGTAGCTCAGCAGACTGAGTACCTGCTTAGGCAAGCACAGGGACCAGGGTTTGATCTCTGGTACCACATACCACACAGTCCCAGGCACACTGAGCCAGCGACCAGTATGAGCATGGTGGCACATGCTTGTCAGCCCAGCACTGGGGAGGCTGAGAACACTATGGGGTGGATCCCTGTGAATCCAAGCTGCTGAGTGAGAAGCTATACCAAATAAGCAAACAAATAAATAAATAAAATAGCTATCATAGAACTCTAACTCAGGGTAAATTTTACATTATAATAAAATGCATATTACAAAAAAGCCTTTAAATGAATATTAAGCAAATATTTGTTAAGCTTTTAGTAGAATACACAGGACTAGAATTCATCTAGCATGATACTTTTACATCAGTGGGGCACCCAGTTCCATATCATACCTATTGTCTCCTGTCTCCTTCACCTACACTTGGACTTAATTTAGCAGTCTCTAGAATATTCACTGAGGTACTGCTGATGTCCCGCCATGGACTGGGTTTCAAGCATCAGTGGCCACTCCATTGTAATTAGCATAGCGTGGAGTCTCCTTGAAAGACATGGTGCTGTTCTTCCACAGAATTGTTAAATTATTTCTGGCTATAGTTCATGAGGTTAACAATATGTGTTCCTTTCTCAATGGGCTATTTGAGGTCAGTGGGGAACTACATTGTTTAATTTGTGCCAACTTAGCTAGGCTTTTTTTAAAAAAATTATTAAGTACTTATTTGATGCAGTGTCTCACTATGCAGCTCAGACTCATGGTGATCCTCCTGTCTCAGGCTCCCCAGTACTGGGATTATAGTCATGCAACACCATGCATGGCATGCAGTACCAGGCATTTAATTTAGGTCTTTGTGCTTGTAAGGCAGGTGCATAGACCACTGAGCTATCTCACCAACCTAGGCTTTTCCTTTTGCTTTTGTATTCATTTGTTTATTTATTTATTTATTTATTGTTTATTATACTATGTAGCCCAAGCTGGCCTTGAGCTGACTCTGCTGCTTCAGGTTCCCAAATTCTGGGATTACAGGTGATCACCATATGCCTGTCTCTTAGCTAGGCATCAATACCTAGTTGTTTGGTCAAATCATAATCCAGCTATTTCTGCAAATGTATTTATGTAGATGTGATTAGATGATAAATCTGTAGATGTTGTGGGAGTAAAACAGATTACCCCCTACAGCGTGTATAAGCCTCATCCAACCACTCACAGGGCTTCAGAAAAGACGATGAGATGTCTTGATGAGGAAGAAGTCAGCCTCCTGATCTTAGATTTAAGATTGAAACGCAGGCTCTGACCTGAGTTCACCATCTGCCAACCCTCTTTTCGATTACCAGCCCCTAAAGTCACAGCAGCCAAATCCTTCAAATCTATTTTATTCCCTTAAATAACAGCAAACTTGGGCCGGGCGTGGTGATGCACGCCTGTAATCCCAGCACTCGGGAGGCTGAGGCAGGAGGATCAGTGTGAGTTCGAGACCAGCCTGGGCTACAAAAGTGAGCTCAAGGCCAGCCTGAACTGCACAGTGAGACCCTGTCTCAAAAAAAAGAAAAAAAACACCAAACTCAGCCAACCCCACCTAATATGAACTTTGGAAATGGGAATAGTTGGAAATTGGAATTCTAGGAATTGAATTTTAAGAATAAGGGATTTTTTTTAATTTGCTGTGTTTTTTAATTATTCCTCTAATTTGATTGATCTTAATGACACAACTGTTTCCAGTGATAGACAGAGCACTGGTAGTCTGTGGTATGCTATCACAAGAGGATACAAAACACCACCATTGGAGACTTTTCTTTTTTTTTTTTTTTGAGACTTGAAATTAAATACTTAACTAAAGTAAGAGTGAGTGAATACTGCTACCAGTTTAAGGAAATTGGCTATTTGTTCTTAGTTATGCTGGGAAAAGTAAATTTAAAAAATAAGGTTGTGAATTCAAATTCTCAGCTGGAGAGCAACATAAAAGACTTTCAAGTTTCTGTTTCTACTCTGAAAGAAACTCTTTTTGACATTCTCACAGTGATATGGCTACAAGTCACATATAGGCTTTCATCCTATGAGTGATTGAATTATAAAGCAAACTGAGTTGCCAGTGTTAGAGAGTATATGCTATTGACTAGGAAAAGCTGGGGTCTTGAAAATGGTGATGAGAACATATCAGAGGAGCCTAATGAGGCCAAGAACATATACCCCTAACCAGTGATGTTAAACTCATAGCACGTGTATTGTTACTGTTTTCTTAAAACAAGATATTAATGTGTGAGTTACCTTTTCTATCCTAAAACTTGAGTATTTAGGTTTAATTGCAGTGTTGGCACTTTGTGATAAATAAGTGGGTTTGGGGTTGCAGTTTGGCCACTCAGTCTCTAAAAGCTCTGCCATCAATGCCCTAAACTTGGCTAAGTCTCTTCTGCCATCAGTTTCCCCAGATGTCAAGTAGGAGAAGGCACCTTAGTTTCCTACTCCCACAGATACATTAAATAAATGTACACATATGGATCATATTTCCTCTGAGAGAAATCAGAAACTAGCTAAGATTCCTGACACATGAGGCAACGCACTAGAATGAGTACGAAGGGGAAAGACTCATAGAAGCCTTTGACCTTCTTGAGTAATAAGGTGCCTCAGTTACTCTTCTCTCATTGTGGGGACAAATACCTGACACCTCAAATCAAGGAAGGAAAGGTTTATTTAGCTCACAGTTACTGGAAGTTTCAGTCTATACTTGGCTGGCTCCAAGGCAGAATGGCACATGGTAGAGAGCAACTTTTCCTGGTGGTGGCAAAGAGAAGAAAGCAAAATGGAGGAGTAGCAGCAACAGTGGCTACATTCAAGCTATCTGCCCCAGTCTGGGAGCAGTACTCAGACCCATAATCCCAGCAGCACTCACAGCTGTAATCCCAGAGGATCAGGAGTTAATCCCAAACTCTAGAAGTTCCCCATGACTGCATGAGTCTTTGAGGGACAACTAGACACAAACTATAGCACAAGATTTTCTTCTTCTTCTTCTTCTTCTTCTTCTTCTTCTTCTTCTTCTTCTTCTTCTTCTTCTTCTTCTTCTTCTTCTTCTTCTTCTTCTTCTTCTTCTTCTTCCTTCTTCTTTCTTCTTTCTTCTTCCTCTTCTTCTTCCTCTTCTTCTTCCTCTTCTTCTTCCTCTTCTTTCTTCTTCTTCCTCTGTCTTTTTGAGACAGGATCTCACTATGCAGTTCAGACTGGCCTTGAGCTCACTTTGTAGCCCAGGCTGGCCCAGAGCATGGAATGACCTTCCTGCCTCAGCTTCCTGAGTACTGCAATTACAGGAGTGCACCAGCACACCTGGCTCCAATGTTGGAGTTTTGATTGAGAGTGCATTAACTCTGCATATGACCTCTCTTGCTCTGTTAAAGAGCAGCTACTAGAACATCCTGAGGGGGCCGTGGCATGTAGCTAATTCCCCTTGTCATCTGGAAGCTTCTTGAATTTCAAATTTGACCATTATACTATAATGAACATCTTGGGCCTCTGATGGTAGCAGGTGTATTGTAGAAGTCTCAGAGTTAGAGACCTGCCGCATTTGAGAGGGTGACCACAAGCTGTATCTTTCTTGGGTATTTTAAAGAAGTGTAAGGAAGCAATGTTTTTGAAAAGACTTTTTCAAAAGAGAAAGTAGAAATGAGTTTGCAGTGTATATCCAGTTACACCCTTTTATCCAATTTTATCTTTTCAATGTTTGAGGCTAGTTTTAAGTTGCTTGTTTTAGGGTGTTTGTTATGTGCTAATGTGGTCTTCATTTTGTAATCTCATGAAAAAAAAATAGTGTTTGGTCAGTGAGTAACCAAGTTAATTGAAATACACGCAGGGGTTTCAATTATAGTTTGTTTACATGAAATTCCAAAAGAAAACTCATAATATCTAATTAGTAGATAAACATAGTTGAAATATCATACATATCAAGATTGCTGTTCATCTGTTGGTGTGATACTTTGCTGATTTCTCTGTGTCTAATCACTGAGGCTCTCTCATCCTCCTGCTTGTAGTTTTGTTGAAAGAATTTATTTGGGCCCAACATCTGTAATAAAAATCTCCATGTCAAAATGAGCCTTAAGAATTTCATAAAGATTAATCTACAGCCTGGAAGAGGCGTGCTGATATGGAGCTGGTGTCTCAATGCTCACCTGTGCTGCAGGCAGGCAGTAGCCTGTGCATGCTAGCACAGAGAGCATGGCAGCTATTTTGGGTCAACCCTTTGGCGGCACATGATGATTCTGTTCTTGTGTAGTTTCATATATGTTCCAGTATAAACATGTATGGAAAGCTGACATTGTAAGTTTTACATTGCATAGCAGTGTTGAGCTATAGAAAATGATGCAGTACTGGATTCTGCTTTGCACTAGTGGTAGAGAACGATGTGGATAGTGCAGCGCCTGGACAGTGGGGTCAGAAGAAATGGGTTCTGCACTTTACCCAAGCACAGCTAAAACATTTCAGTAGGAGAAAAATCAGAACATGCACATAACATACATAACTGAATCCTAGAAGTGTGGTTTTCTTTGAGATTCATAAATCTACATAAAAAGGGAAATGGCCATTTTAAATAGGATTTCAAACTGATTTGAAGACAACATCATGCAACACAGCAGCCAATGTTAAATTCTTATTATTATGTTGTTTAGTGAAATTTTACACCATTTCTAATGCTGTTTTTATTACTATATTGTATGGTTTAAAAAATAAAAGACAAAATTCTTGTGCTGAAGCTGAGAAAAAAGGAAGGAAAAAAAGCAGGATTTCAGCTATAGCTAAGGACACTGGCCAGAACTGTAAGGAGGTGATACTGTTTAGGCTGTATTGGCCTCACTGAAAATATTTCTTGGAGGGTGGGAGGGTGGACTGCTTGATGTATGCATGTACAACTGTCATGTGAGCTTTACAAATCTTTCTTCAAGAGATACACAAAATATATATCTGCTTATAAATGTTACTGTAGAAATCTTTATTCTGTGTATTCAGCCTGCTTTTCCCTGGAAGATTTTTAAGAGAAAAGCTATTATAAGAAATTCACTTGTTACTATTGCATTGCTTCAACTTGTTACTATCTTAAAGAAGTTGTATTTGTTATTGAAAATGTCACTCTGGGTGCTAAGCAAGAGAATGAATGATTGTTTTAGAATTAGATTACCCATAATCCTACTACATTTTTTGTTGTACACAGAGTCTTCCTATGTAGTTCAAGCTAACTTTAAACTCAATATGTAACCCAGGGTAGCCGTGAACTTACAGAGATCCACCTTCCTTAGCCTCCAGAGTGATGGGGTGTTGGGCATGGGTCACCAAGCCCAGCTAATGCTACATCTTCTAATGTGACAATTTATGAATCCTCCTGTGACCTGTGTTGTTAATGTATTACATGATTATCTTTGAAAAAAACAATTTCCAGAAATACAGCTGCTTTGCTCAGGTATTCTTGAACCACATTTAGAGTTGTTCCCACCATCCCAGATTTCTACTAAATCATTAAAGAAGTGAAATCTTACTTTGCCTAGAGATTAATCATTTTCACCTATTTACTGTTATCTGTAGCCATTTAATTTTTAGAGCTTTTTTTTAACATGTCACACTTTTTTTCCTTCTTTTTTTTTTTTCATTATCTTGTTTTTTATGTGGGAGATCAAAATCAGGGCATGCACTTGTTGGACAGGTACTTGGGCTGCTGAGCTCCATTTCCTACCTTCCCACCCCATCCCTGCTGCTTTTTTTTTTTTTTTTTTTTTTTTTTTTTTTTTTTTTTTTTTTTTTTTTTTTTTTTTTTTTTTTTTTTTTTTTTTTTTTTTTTTTTTTTTTTTTAATGATTACTTTCAACAGTCTTTCTGATACCTACAGAGCTATATTTTTCAGCTCCCAATACTAAAAGGCAAACGAGATTAGTTAACAGAAGTATGGTTTCTCAGGGAAGGCCAAATAGCTCAGTGAATTAAAGTGCCTGCTTAGGCAGAACACAGCGACCAGATTCAATCCTCCATGAGCCATGTCGGCTCTACCTGCTGGAGTGGCTGAGAGGGCGATTGAGACTGGGTGTGGTGGTGTGGGTGCACACCTATAATTCCAGCTCTTGGGAGGCTGAAAATAGGAGAATCACTATAAGTCCCATCTACATAGTGAGACCCTGTACCAAATACATGAAAAAGGTTGGGGAGGGGAGGTTAAAAAAAAAAAAGGATGGTTTTTAACATGGCTGAGAATTTTGAAGAACCAACAAATTATCTTTTTAATTGCAATAGTTATTATTGCTCTCCTGCTCCACTTAATGTACTAGGGAACAAAATAAAGTTATGGTTAGGATGCACTTATGATAACTTTAGGTGCTTAACTCTTTTGATAGGTTGAGGGTAAGCATGTTAAGTGATGAGTTAAGGTTTGCATGTACGATGTGATTTAACTATGCAGGATAAATGTTTTCGTGGATGTGCCCATTAGTGGGCATCTGTCATTTCTTCTTTGCAATTAGGTTAACTTGGGACAGGGCATGCTTAGCACAAAACTAGGTTTTCAGAAAGAAAATACTTTAGCATGGTTTGAAGAAATCATATAAAGATGTGTGCTAAGCGTGCAGTAATTCACTTCTGAGTGCTGAACTTTAAGAATCTAGATGAGAAGGGTAATTACAGCTTCATTACTTTTATTTCCTTGAAAGACTACGAGAGATCTATAGATTTTCATTTTAAGTGTTCTTACGTTGCAGCCAAATATGTTTCAAAGTGTATTGTACTGTGATCTTGTTTTTTAAATGTTTCTAGGTGCTTTTGTATGCAACCTTAACAATATATAGGGTGTGAAATGAATTGTTTTTGTACTTGATTATTGCAATCCAAAGGGTAAAGATGTAATTTACATTCTTTCCAGACAAAAGAAAAAATTTAAGAAATGGCTGATGGCTTTAGGATTTAATACCTTCCTAAGACATGAGCATTTAGAAAGGTGGGAAAATCTAAAAGGCAAAATTTGATTAAAAATATTAAAAATTTGGGCCAGTGAGGTAGCTCAGTGGTCTAAAGCACCTGCTTAGACAATTGCAAGGACTGCGGTTCAATCCCAGGCACCACATGCTGCACCAGCCCTACCTGCAGGGCAGGCTGAGCCAGCCACAAGATAAACAAATAAAGTTTAAAAAAATGTTAAAAATGTAAATTCAAATTTTGCATTAATGTATAAAGGATAAAGTCTACCAATACTGTCAAGAGGATTTTTGGTTACTGTTTGTTGATTTGAGCTTTAAATATCATTATTTTTGTATTATCAGTAAATGTAGATAACAAAGATACATATAATTATTTTATGCTACAAGATTGGGTTATAGGGTCCAGCAGCACGGCTCAGTGGTCTAAAGCCCCTGCTTTGGAAAGCTTGGGCAGCTTCAGGGACTACAGTTCAATCCCCAGCACCACATGCTGTGCCAGCCCTGCCCTCACGGCGGGCTGAGCCGGCCATAAAAAATGAGAGAATAAACAAGCAAAGGTTCTGAAACAAGAAAAAAATAAATAAATAAAATAAAATAAAAAAAGATTGGGCTATACTTTTTTCTATCCTAGGACAGGGTCTATAGGGTATCATTACACAGATAGGACTCAGTGTTCAGCCTCCCAAATGCACACCACCACATGCCCTGGGGGTGGGGCCAGCATGCCACTGTGCTGAGCTATTTCGCTGGCCCTTATACTTTTTATTTTGAAGGCTTTACTACTTTGTGTGTACTGTCAAAAAGAACTCAAATTTTACATGAAAGTGAGAAAGACCACAGGTGCTATTCATTTCACCTCTGAATTTCACGCCATCCTAATAATGGTGGAATCAGTCTCATTATGATTACATGCTCAGTCTTAGTAGATACTTGAATTTATTTAAAAGAATTAATTTCTATTTTAAATAATAACTGAACAACTTTTAAAAATGTAATCTAAGCTGTGTTTTTTGCATCTCTTGGAGAATGTTACAATATATATTTCATTTTTCTGAGAGTTAAAGAACACTATTTGAAAAGTTGCTATTAGCATCATAGCCTTGCAGTACAGCTTTTATAAGTTTTAAGTTATTTTGACATTTACATTCAATTAAATAATTACTATGTTAATTTAAGGGAAATAAGGTTAAATTATTATAAGATAAAATGTATCCACTAGAGTTAAGGAGTATATTTTAGCTCAGGAATTACTAAACTTAAATGATCCAATCAGGAAATCTGTTATTTTTATAGCTAAATATGAAGTGGCTTCTCAACTTCCAGTTACATCAGAAAATCTTCCAGCACTGTACCCAACAATTGATGACATAATATCTCACTTAGACATGGACAAAGTGATTGGTAAGTAAGGATTTATGTTTGGACACAATAGAACATGGTTCATGAGTTTTCTGCTTGCTCAAAAATAAAAACAAACCAGGCATGGTGGCACACACCTAAAATCCCAGCACTCAGGAGGCTGAGGCAGAAAGAATGCTGAGTTTAAGGCCAACTTAGACTACAAAGTAAGTTCAAGACCAGTCTGAACTATATAATGAAACTCTGTCTTAGAGAGAGAGAGAGAGAGAGGGAGAGAGAGAGAGAGACAAAGAAACAAAAAAACAGGAAATTCAGTCAAGCTAAAACCATTCTTAATTTAATGATTATATTTTTATCACTTATTCTATATATCAATACATAGATTTAATGTTTTTTACTCTCCCAAATAAAATTTATTGCTTAGTGTATTTCCCTTTGCCTGTTTATGAAACAATAGAATAGCTTTTCTATACATTGAAAATGTTTATAACAAGTAGTAGACAGTCTCTCATTAGTTCTTTGAGAACTTAATTTCCATTAGTTAACATACTTTTGCCACTTTCAACCATGAACAACGTTTGACTGTTCCAGAAAATGGTTTGTACCATAGTTGGTGCAAATAGCTCTGATCGCTTTTATTAGTCTTTTTACTAGTAAAAATTAATGCAAATTCTATAAGTGGTCCAACTCTAATTAGTTGCATCAATCTGGATAATTACTGTAAAATTTAAATAATACCACAATTAAAAATATAGTAATCAACTAATTTATTTGATTAAATTAAAAGACATTAAATTCAAGAATTTCTTGAAGACATGCATAAAGCCTACTGATGTGTTCAGAATGCACACAATGTCAAACATATTTGGGCTTAGAATATGACAGTAGCACCTATATGTTCAGAAAGCAGTTCAAGAAAGCAGGACAAGTGAAATCAAATCAGAAGAGATAATCAAATTACAGCCTAATAGAAATGTTCTTGTGCCCCACTTTTGCAAAAAGGTAGCTCAACCAGACAGCAAAATCAATAAAGAAATATCAGAACTCAATCACACCTTCATATATATACACTAATAGGTATCTACAGAGTAGATACTACTACAACAAAGTATACATTCTTTTCTATAGCTCAAGATACATTACCCAAAGTAGATCATGTACTAGTCCAGAAACCTTGCTTAATAAATATGAGAGAACTGAATCACCTCCATTTTACTGTCAGACCACTGTGCAAGGAAAATAGAAATCAGCAAGGAAGAAGAAAAGAAAATTTAGAATTATTTGGAAATTTAATAACTCACTCCTGAATGCTTAATGGGGTGTAGAAGAAATGAAACAATTTATAGAAAATATTGACAATGCTTGCACAACTTGTTGAAAGTTACATGACACAGTGAAAAATAATCCTAAAAAGGAAGGTCATTGTAATCATTGTTCACTTTATGACAAGAAATCAATGCAAATAAATAACCTAATGAGTAACCTTAAGATACTTGAGAAAAAGCAATAATTCAAGCCCAAACCAGAATTAAAGAAGTAAATTTTAAAGAGGAGAGGAGAAATCAATGAAATTGAGGCTAAAAAAGTCAATATAGAGAATGAACAAATCTGAAAAGTTGGTTCTTTGAAATACACACACACACACACACACACACACACACACAGTAAATCCTTAGCCACTTTTACCAAGGGAAGTTGAGGAAAAACTCTTACCAAGTAGAAGTGAAAAGGCTAACAGCACAACAGGCACAATTGAAATCTAAAAGATAGTAACTCGTACAAACAAAATTGTATTTCATCAAATTGGGAAATCTTAAAGAAATGAACAGATTCCTATACTTATGTAAATTATCAAAGCTAACCCCAAAAGACACAAAGATGCTTGACAACCCAAAAATGAGTGATGAAATTGAAACAGCAATGATAAAAAAAAAAAAACTACCAACTAAAAATAATTCAGGACCTATTGTATTCATTGCTGAAGTCTACAAAACCTTTAAGGATGTGATATCACCAGTACTCCTCAAAATCTTTCATGAAACTGAAAGAGAGTCCTTCTTTAGTCATTTATGGAAACCAACATCACTTTGAATCCCAAACTGGTCAAAAACCCAATTCACAAAGACTACAGGCCAGTCTCCATAACAAACACAGATGCAAAAGTTCTCAACAGAATATTAGCACATCCTAAGACTAAGACAACTAAAATAAAAACAAAAGTATGTATAATCTAGCAAGATTAATGATGTCAGCCATGTATCCTTAGATAAATAATCCTAAAATTCATTCGAGTAATGCATCATCTAAGCGACTATACTTGCAGCCTTTTTGATTGAAGATAATTTTGAACCATATATCGCAATTTTTCTCTGTAAATCTTCCTTTGAGAGAGGGGCTCATGGGCAACCCACTCAGGTCCCCTCCTGTCTTTCAAGAGCTATGGATATTCCTCATTTCCTCCCACTCCTATTTTTCACCTTCCTTTACTCCATTAAATTTTTCTACTCTTAAACTCAAAAAGACTAGCACACAGAATGTAACACATCAAAAAAAGATTATACATCATGACTAAGTAGGTTGCATTCCAGGGTTACTAGCATAGATTAATATATGCAAATCAATAAACATAATACATGACATAAACAGAAACAAGGACAAAACTGCATGAGTATGTCAACAGATGCAGAAAAAAGCTATTGACAAAATCCAATACTGCTTCATGATAAGAACCTTGAAGAAAATAAGTACGGCATAGCCATATTTCAGTTTCATAAAGACTACATGAAAAGCCAGGCGTGGTGGCTCACACCTATAATCCCAGCACTTGGGAGGCTGAGGCAGGAGGACCGGTGTGAGTTCAAGACCAGCCTGGTCTACAAAAATGAGCTCAAGGCCAGCATGAACTGCCTACTGAGACCCTGTCTCAAAAAGGAAAAAAAAAAAAAAAGACTACATGACAAAGCAGTGGCCAATGTTATAGTAAAGGGGGGAAAACTGAAAGAATTCCTTGCAAAATAAGACCAAAGACCAAGACAATGATTCTCACTGTCACACTCCTATTCAACATAGCAGTTGAAAGGTTAGCCAGAGCAATAAGGAGAAGGCATAAAAGGGATACATGTAGAAAAAGAGAAGTTAAATTATCATTATGTGCAGATGACATGATATCATACATAGACCAACAATTCCACCAAAAAGTCCTAAAATTAATAACCAACTTCAGCAATATAGCAGCACACAAAATCAACATGCAAAAAAAAAATCAATAGCATCTTATATATTAATAATGAAATCAATAGCAAATTATGAAAGCAGTGCAAAAATATAAAGAAAAATTAAATACTGAAGAATTAATTAAGGGAGTAAAAGTCCTCGACAAAAAAAAATCTATAGCACCTGAAAAAGGAAATTTAAGAGTGCATCAGAAAATGGAAATTTAGACCCAGCAACAAGGCCCAGGGTGTGAGTGAGAACACCCTGGGTCCATCAGAAACTCATTCGACCCAGCAACAAGAGCCAGCATGTAAGTGTGATTGCCTGGGCCTTCCAGAAACTCATTCAACCCAGAAACTAGGCCTGGTATGTGAGTGAGACTGCCTGGGCCCTGCCAGAAACTCACTGAACCAAGCAACAAGGCCAAGCATGTGACTGTAACATCATCAGAAGAAAGGCCCAGTGTGGAAAACTGCCACAGAACTCCCTACAGAGAGGCAAGAAGCAAGATCCACTTAGCATATCCAGGAGCAGAACATCTTGCCAGAGTAGCACAGCAGGTTCACCTCCAAGGGATGCAGCAGGAAAAAGTGGAGCTCAGCAGCCAGACCCAAGCCACGCCCTCTTGGACAAGTTTGAACTTGGCAGATCCAGATCTGGTGCTAAGGTAAGAACTCTATCAAAACTCTACACTGAAGATCAGAAGGCAGGGCTATCCAAAATGACAAAGAGAAGGAGCAAAATGGTCTCAGGCCCCGAGCCCACCCAGAACAAATGCAGAAGACAACAGCATAGAGAAATGGAAATCATACACCTGATATCTCTGAAATAATGGCATGTGAAGTTCACTAAATGAAACACTGTCTTGAAGGCCTGAAAGTCTATCTTCAGTTTCATCTAAGCAGTCTTGCCAGCTTTCAGTGGAGTTCTTTTTTTTTTTTTTTTTTTTGTGGGACTGGGGTTTGAACTCACGACCTTGTACTTGCCAGGCAGGTACTTGTGCTGTGGAGCTATCTCCCCAGCCCCATTTTAACTTGTGTTTGTTTACTTATTTATTTTTATGACGGGCTTAGCCTGCCCTGAGGGCAGGGCTGGCGCAGCATGTGGTGCCGCGGATCGAACTGCGGTCCCTGCAGCCGCCTAAGCTTTCCTAAGCAGGCGCTTTAGACCACTGAGCCACCCTGCCGGGCCCTCAGTGGAGTTCTTAATTTCCTGGATATCTGTTTGAATCTGTTTCATGCATTCTAATTCTTTCCCGTATTGTTCATTCAGTGTTTACATCATTTTTCTATTATCCTCTATTTTTCTATGTCTTCTTTAGCTGTGCTGAACAATTCTTTCATGATTATTGTCCTTTCTTTTTTGACTTACGAGATTGTCTGCCTTTATTTCTTCTATAGCCTGGTAGTCTTGTTTCCTTACTTCAGTTGATATCATTTCAGAGATTTCAGGTGTGTGATTTCTAAGTTCTTGTATGTCTTTGTCTCCTGAATTTGTTCTGGGTGCGCAAGAGGATTGAAATGGCCTTTTGTTCCTGCATTTTGGCAGTTTTGAAGCTCCCAGTAGTCACCCACGTGTCCCACAGGGTACCCAGAGTCTGCCAGAGTTCTTAAATGACTCCAGGAAAGCTCGACACATGCTTGAGCTGTGCCCACATATTACAGTTCTCCTACATCCCGCAGGCCACTCAGAGCCCTCCTAAGTTCTTAAAAGTTTGGACTGCCACCAGCAGAAGATCTGTGCCTGCACACTGGGGACTAAGGTTGTAGCTGTCCTGCATTCTTCAGCTGGGATGACTTACTATATCAGTTGATTTACATATGTTGAATAGTCCTTCAATCCCTGAGGTGACTCCTACTTGGTGGTGTTATATAAGCATGTCCTTTATTAAGATGATATCTTTAATTACCTAAGAAATTATTTCTAACTTGATTTTTTTCTCAAATCCCATTCACCTTGTTTGAAACTTTAACTCTTACCATTTAGGAGAGTTCATGTGAATGCATTTCAGTTTGTTCCACCTTACCACCCACTAGGTTGGCCCTGAACCCAGACTACACCCTGTTTCCATGCTTTTTCATCTTCTTTTTTTGTTGTTGTTTAGTTTTTCTTTTGATGCTTTTGAACTGTTTATGCTAGGCAATGCTATTGCCAGTAGCAATGTCTCAGGAAACAACTATTCTTTAGAAATGTCCCTCAAGTGTAGCTGGCCCCTGAGTTTGTTATAATGTCCTACATTCTCAGTATATTGGGAATGAGAAGTTGCTCTCTACATTGTTGGTGTTAATGTAAAAGAGAATGTATAACCATTCTGGGAGTTGGTATGGAAGGTTCTCAACTAAAATTAGAAATTTCATTTTACCTAGTTAGGCCCATTCTAGGCATCTTCCCGAAAAAACTAAAGCATCATATTACAGTAATCCATGCACACCTATTTTTATCACAGCACAGTTTATAATAACTAATTCTTGGAAGTAGCCTGTATACCCACAGAAGAATGGAGAAATAAAATGTGTATAAGCCCAGGCATATACCTCAGCAGTATAGCACCTGTCTATCAAGCACAAGATCATGAATTTGATTCTCAGTACCAACATCAACAACAAAACTGTCTCTCTACATATTGTAATATTGCTTGGCTATAAAGAAGGATAATTTCCAAGTGTTAGTAGGAAAATGGATGCACCTGGAAAATATATTGAGTGAAATAAATCAGAAACACAAATTTCAATGCCATATGCTATCTGTCATTTCCTCAGGGAAACATACAAACAAAGAGCAAAATGCTGGATGGAAAGAAACAAGGAAATAGATCTCTTGCAAATGGAAAGTGGTCTAGAAAACTGGAGGAGGGGAATAGAGGAAGTAAGAAGAGATAAGCCATACAATATATGTGAGCCTAGTAACCACAATAAATGTAAATATCATATGTCATAAACATAGGAACTAACAATAATAATCAGAATGAGCAAGGGGGGTTTGGAGCTGGAATTAGGAAGACATGAAAGGGAAGAGGATTTTTTCAAAAGAGAAACATACTGAATTATGCATATACATATTCTCCAATGTGGACAGAAACTTCATGTACTAATAAAATTTTAAAAATTTTAAATGGTCAAAAACATAAGCACAACCTGAAAGGAATCTCTCCATGATATATCATAATTAAAATTCCATGAATTCCACAAAGACAGAAAAAAATAAAAAGATATTAGAGAAAAATAGCAAGTAAAATATAAAACAAACCTATCAAACTATTTATGGATTTCTAGGCACAAACCTTTAAGGCTAAGAGAGTGTGGAGAAAAACTTTTCAAGTCATAAAAAAAAATTATGTTGAACAGAGCGACCGGCAGGTGCACAGCAGCCCTGACCAGTCAGCACATGCACAGGTAGGACCTCTCAGCCCGTGGCCCCCCACACTTCCACCAGAACTCAGCCCCTGCACACAGAAGCCACTACCAACCAACAGACCAATCCGTGCATGCACAGGTAAGATGTCTCGGCCAGCACCCCCACACTGCCACCAGAACTTCGACCCCACCAAGAGCTCCTGACTGGTGAACACGTTGGCAGGAATGCTAAGCCTGTCCCCTTGTGCCACCACAGCTTCTTTCTCACCCACAAACCAGCTCCAGCATCTGATGTGGAGCTCCAAAGCAAAATTCCCAGCAGAAAGGATGGGGGTCAGATGCTACCAGCTAACCCAGGAGTTGAGCATCTTGCCAGAGGAGCACAATGGGCTCTCCTCCAAAAGCTACAGCAGGAAGAAGCTCAGCACAGCAGGCAGACCCAACCAAGCACATCTGGACAACATCAAACTTTGTAATCTGAACCTAAATTTCAGTAGATGATAACAGCATAACTTCACCAAACTTCTGAACCAAAGGTCAGAGATCACTGCTATACAGAATGATACAGACAGGGAGCAAAAAGCAATCTCAGTTCTGGAGCCCACCTAGAACAAATATAAGAGACACTACTATAGAAGAAAGTGGGAATCATGCAACCAAAATCTCTGAATTAGTAGCATTTGAAGTAAACAAACAAACGCATTAACATATAGAGGAGCTCGATTGGAGATAAACTCTGAAGTGAAAAAAGAAATCTTTGAATTACTAGTCAGAACTGAAAACACAGCTGCAGAAAAGTATAGAGGGAATCACATCAAATAACCTCTGAAGTAAAAACAAAAAACAAAAAAAAAAGACATCTCTAAATTAATAGCATCTGAAGTCAAGGAACAAGTGCAAAAAAGTAGAGAGGAAATGAGAGCAGAAATAATCTCCGAAGTAGAAAAAGAAATGATAATTATAATGAAAGACAATAAATGCCTCTAAAGAAGACATTGATGAGACCCAAATCGCACCGCTGGGAGCTGAGCCTGCGCACCCGCCGCAGGTAAGCCCCTGCGCCCCTCTGCCCCGCCTCTACGTTCCCGCGACTAACTTCCTGTTCCAGCCCAGACCCAAATCGCACCGCTGGGAGCTGAGCCTGCGCACCCGCCGCGGGTAAGCTCCCTGCGCCCCTATGCCTCGCCTCTGCGTTCCCGCGACTAACTTCCTGTTCCACCCCAGACCCAAATCGCACGGCTGGCTGGATCAGGATCCTTAGCCTGCCTTCCCTTTCCCCGCCCCACCCCCTTTTTTTTTTTTTTTTTGAACCCCTCC
>PVJA010011980.1:0-53240 GCA_004027025.1 Myocastor coypus
CCCTCCTCTCCCCTCCCCCTCCCATCATCCCTCCCCTCTTCTCTCCTCTCCTCTCTTCTCTCACTCCTCTCCCATCATCCTCTCCTCTTCCCAACTACACATTCCCAAAATAGGTTTCCCTGGATGAGATAACTACTCCGATCTCTAGAATGACCAATAGCTGATCATATTACTATTTACCACAAATACAGGTTCACTACTTGCTAATGTATCATTATTATCCTTATTTCAGTTCCTCTTCACTCATTGCTAGGGCAGATGTCTGACACCCAAAATGAAGGAAGAAAAGGATTATTTAGCTCATAGCTACTGGAGGTTTCAGTCCATACTCAGCTGGCTCCAAGGCAGACTGGCACTTGGCAGAGGGCAGCAGTTCATGGCGGCAGAAGGCAACAAGACAGCAAGAACGAAAGGGAAGAGTAATGGCAAGAGAGAGCAAGTCTGGCTCTTGGTCTCCCTCATGCTACATCCAGGCCGTGGGCCCCGGCACTCACACCCACGGCCCCAGCAGTATTCAGACCCCGAATCCCAGTCTTGCATCATGAATTAAACGCAAACTGTAGAAGCGTACCTGAATGACTGCATGAAGCTTTGGGGAGACAAAGGCACACAAATGTAACAGTCCTTCTAGTTAATTCAATTATAATTGATGTCTTAAAGGCTTTTGCTTTGATGGAGAGAGAGAGAGAGAGAGAGAGAGAGAGAGAGAGAGAGAGAGAGAGAGAGAGATCTTTCGGGTCAGGACAATAGCCTTCAGCAAAAACTAACAGTTGCAATTCCTCCAGCCATCGAGCAGAACTAACTCCTGATGGGAGAGGTTAGGTGGGCGGAGATGGATAGAGCTCAACTGCTGTAAACCGGTGACCCACGTGGAAGGCACATGGCAGCGGAGCAGACCTGGGTCATGGAAATACCATGGTGACCGCTGACCTTCACCTGCTGCGCTTGTCCTGGCTCATGTGGCTGCCTGGTGAGCAAGTAAGGGAGGCCCCTTCGCTGGCAAAGTTGTGCTGAGCAGGTTCTGATCGGGCGCTGCATGGGCTGAGCCCCTGGGCTTTCGTCATCACATTCACAGGCTCGTTACGTCCCCGGCTGCTCTGTGCGCGGGGTGCGCGCCTGTCACAGGGATCTGCTGTCTTATAAGTTATAAGAAGGCTGGATAATGGCAATAAACTTCTAATAAGAGGACAAATTGTCATAACGGGACAGAGAAAGCCTTTTACTTCTGCCAAGTTTCTACTGCTGTGTTCTTCAGAATACCTGTTTTGATTTTCATCAATTCTCTTTATGGAGGCGGAGTTCTGAATTAGTCCTCAGCAGACAATGCCTTATTACGTCTACAGTTTTGGGGAAAAAATTCACCGTTTAAATTGTTAATGTGAATTGCAAAAGTGAAAGTATGGTGATGGTGACCTTTGCCCAAAGGAACATTCAGTTTTGGTTCCTGTCATCCTAATCCTGCCTGGCAGGAGGCGGACAGAGCTCCTCGCCGCCTGCTTTCAGGAAATGTGTTCTCCGAGGGAACACAAGCTCCCAAAATAGGTTTCCCTGGGTGAGAGGACTGCTCCGATCTTTACAATGACCCAGGGCTAAAATTCATCGGGAGAGGAAAGAAAAAAAGCCAGTAGACATAAACACAGAGAAAACTGCAAGTCAAATCAGTGAAGTCTGCATTAATTTCAGGCGAGCAGAGGCTCATTTCATCTAGGTGTGCGACTTTGCACTAGGAGGACACCCACTAGTTGGGGGTTCTTTGTTCTCTTTTACTATAGATTTCCCATTTCCAGAGAAATGTAATAGATGAAAGAGAGAAGGAATGCGGCCGGAGGCGGGCAGAGACTGTGCACGGAAATGTGGAAATCCTGAACGTAGAGCCACGCTGACTGTGCAGTTTCGGTTGCGCTGGGAAACCTTCCTCTGCCCGAGCCTGCGTGCCAGGTAGGTGGGCGACACGCCATGGGGCGTCTGCGCTTGGCACACGATGGCTCCCTGCAGAGGGAGTGTAGGCAGAGGGGGGGCTGTGTGATGACGGGGTGGAACGCAGCAGGATGCTGGGCAGGGCCAGGGTACTCGAAATCAGGGCAGGATGGGAGACACCCCTGTTTACGGTGTGGAGCAGAAGAGTCTCAAGGCCTTCTCTGAACTGACAATAATGCACTAGGATGTATCATCTCGCGAGATGTCACAAATCCATTCTGCATCCCTCGTCACTCATGCCCGCACTCTAACCGACGGTAGGGCTCATGCGGGCAGCAGGGAGATTCATGATTTTAAAAACGCTACTTGGGCTTGGCATTTTATTTTAACATAAGATTTGGGATGTTAGTTATAATAAAGAAAAAAGCATGAGCTGGGCGTCGTGGCGCATGCCTGTAATCCCAGCACTTCGGAGGCTGAGGCAGGAGGATCGGTGCGAGTTCGAGACCAGCTTGGGCTACAAAAGTGAGCTCAAGGCCAGCCTGAACTGCATAGTGAGACCCTGTCTCAAAAAGACAGAAAAAAAAAAAAAAAACAAGCATGGAGCTTCCATGCAATTCCACTTGCTATACATTTCTGTCACCTGCTTTGGAAATGGTCATGGAGAGGGGAAGCTTGAGTTCTGTTTCTCAGGCTTGTTTTGACGTCATTGTCAAGAAAATTATGTTAAAAAGAGCAGAAAGCTCCCTTCAATCTCCACTATCCAAGATTTGCTGAGTGTGATCAGGAAAATGCTACATTTTTTTTTTCCTCAAAATGAAGAGTGGAAAGGGAAAACTCATTGTATCTTCTTTTAATTTTTATTTATTTATTTATTTATTTATTATGGCTGGCTCAACCTGCCCTGGGGGTGGGGCTGGCACAGCTTGTGGTGCCGGGAATTGAACTTTGGTCCCAGCTGTTGCCTAAGCTTTCCTAAGCAGGCACTTTAAACCTCTGAGCCATCTCACCAGCCCCAACTCATTGTATTTTAAATTTTATTCTTTTTTAAGATAATGAGATTATTTGGTAGACGACACAGAATCAGTGAAACACCACCGTCATACTTATATCTGTAAAATAACCTAGGGATTTGGAACGAGAGAGCGGACTACAGAGAGCTCAATGCGTTTTGGACATTGGGTCAAAAGAAAAAGCCTCAGAAATAAGGCGTGAGCCTGGGACAGGAGTCCCTGGGCCACCAAGGAGAAAGCTGACTTCTGGGCAGAGCAGGCTCTTGGCAGGCAGGGGTGACGTATGGGTACCGTGTGCGCACTATCTTATCTCCTGGAGAAAAGCCTCTGGCTCTGAGCTTAATCTTCTTGGCAAGAAAGAATCAGAAAACTTACAGGGTTTTCAGCTTCACTAGGCTCTCACTGTACCTATTTGGAAGATAAGTGCACAGCCTCAAGGCTCTCTACCACTGTTTGGCCTAAGTAAGGATCCCATTTCTTTAGATAAATGGTTATTTTCAAGCCAAAAGCAGGAGGGCAGGAACACATCGACTATGAAGAGAGATAACAGCTGTCCTGTGTAGACAGCAGACGATCTGGAGAGAGGAATCCCACGCCAGAATGTCACTCTGAGAGGTTCAGGAGAAAATTCCTAGTCTTTGTGGAATGAGGCAGTGTGATTGCTTGCCTGGACAAATGAAATTACCTGGGAAATTATCTTAAGTAACCAAAGACATGGTTGGCTCAGGTTTAATGTATTTTTTAAAAAAATATAATTTTTCCAGCCTTGTTGAGATAGAATTAACAAATAAAAGTTAAATATATTTGCCATGCACCACGCTCCTGTAATCCCAGCACTTGGGAGGTTGAGCCAGGAGGAAAAGTTTTCTAGAATAGCAATACACTAAATTCCAGTGCTTTTTTTTTTTTTTTTTGTCTTTTTGAGACAGGGTCTTGCTATGCAGTTGAGGCTGGCCTTGAGCTCACTTTTGTAGCGCAGGCTGGTCTCGAACTCACATCAATCCTCCTGCCTCAGCCTCCCGAGTGCTGGGATTATAGGCGTGCACCACCACGCCCAGCTCCAGTGCTTTTTGTCTTAAATTAAAACACTTTACCCTATGCAAAATGGTCCAGTTCTAAAGACACCAATCTATTGATGATGGACTTCACCTCTGCTTTGTAGATCAAAACTACTGTGGGAAAAGTCATTTTTATTCTACTTTGCAAATATTTCCACAGTTCAAAGGGTCAACTATAGGCATAAACATAGTCAAGTAATTGGATAGTCAACTATGTCATAAAATATAACACACGTAAGACCGTGCACTCTGACTGGCTATCCATGATGAAATGGGAAAATAAACATGAAAAATAAAAGCTGACAATCTTCAAAAAAGAAAAAAAGTATTTGCCTTGCACAATGTGATGTTTTAATAATATATTATGAAATGATTAGTAAATTTTATTTATGTATTTATTTATTTTTTGTCTTTTTGAGACAGGGTCTCACTATGTAGTTCAGACTGGCCTTGAGCTCACTTTTGTAGCCTAGGCTGGCCTCGAACTCACACCGATCCTCCTGCCTCAACCTCCCGAGTGCTGGGATTACAGGTGTGCGCCACCATACCCGGCTGGTTAGTAAATTTTATATTTTTATCTTCCATCACTTTATGAACCCAAATTTTTATACCCTATTAAGTGGTTTTGAAACGGATCTATCGCCTGCGGCCATGCCACCCTCAATGTGCCTGATCTTGTCTGAAAGAGATCTATCAAAAAATAAAGATACGGGCTGGCCAGATAGCTCAGCAGATTGAAGTGCCTGCTTCTTCAGACCCAGGGACTGGGGTTTAATCCCAGCATGCCAGACAGCAACTGAGACTGGGCTTGGCGGTGGGTACTTGTAATCCCAGCTTTTGGGTGGCTCAAAACAGGAGGATCACTACATGTCCCATCTGTGTAGTGAGACTCTGTAGACCTATACTAAATACATTTTTCTAAAAAAAAAAAAAAAAAAAAAAAACGGTAAAGACAGCATTTTCCTAGCGATTCACCCAGCTTTAGCAATTGAATCTGGAATCTTCATTCTCTTCCTCTGTGATCTTACATAAGCTGTGGACCCTCTCTGATCCCCATTTTTCTTTTCATGCATGGCAGATGACATTGGCTGTGAGGTGTCTTGATTAGTTTTCTCTCACTGCTGGGACAAATGCCCAACACTCAGATTTGAGGAAAGAAATGTTTGTTTAGCTCACAGCTTGCGGCGATTTCAGTCCATACTTGGCTGGCTCCAAGGCAGACTGGCACATGGCAGAGGGCAGCAGCTCATGGTGGTGAAAGGCAGCAAAACAGCCAGAAAAGAATGGAGGAGTAGCAGCCACAATGGCCGCAGAGAGCGAGTCTGCCTCCCTTATGTTGCTTTCAGGCTATCTGCTGCAGGTCAGGTATAGCGCTCACACCCATAATCCCAGCAGCACTCACACTCATAATCCCAGTGGATCATGAGTTAGTCAAAAACTCTAGATGTCCAGTCCATGACTGCGTGAGGTTTTGGTGGGACAATTAGGCACAAACCATACCATGAGGATAAAATAATACACTACCATACATGTTCCAGGCACAGCCTAAACAAACAGTAAATGACAAATCCTAATATTATGCTTGGAGGGCTTGAAAAATAATTAGAATCTTAAGTTCTCATGGGGCGTTCTGAAATGATATGTTCCTTTCTCTTCCTAGATAAATAGAGTATGAGAACAAAGACAAAATAATGGGTATTTTGTTGCCAGCTCTACGAACCATTTTTATATAAAAATAAGAAATTAAAGTCCTGGTTTAATTAATAAAGTTTAAGAAAGAGAAGTCTACCAACTTCCTTTGCTAACTGGCTCCTACTTAGTGTAGCCATCTCTAAAATGGGAATATACTACTAATACTGAGCTATGAGTAGCTTGTGACATCATCACTTAGTTCTCAGTGACTTCTCAGGGTCCCCCATTCACATTTTAGACTCTTACATGATTATCTGCAGTAATGGACAACATAAAGTGCTTCAAAATATTCTACCAGAAAGGCCAGATTTTCTTCTGCGATAGAAATGTAGGACAAGGCGTATTCAAGTGGTGACACCCAGTGGTTGCTGATTTTATATTGATCTCTCTTTTGTTCGCAATGGAACTTTCAAACTTTCTGCCTCAGAACAAGCTAAAGAGGACGAGGTGCATGAGTAAGTGGGAGTCATAAGAGGCCTTCGGAGAAAGCATTACTCGGCAGCAACACAAGTTCCTCAGGTCACGGGAACAACCTCACAGAAAGACTAAATATGGAGAGAGAGAGGGGGAGAAGGTGAAGGTGGGGAAACAGTTCTGGGAATTTCCAGCCCTCTCATTTGCATGCTATTAAAAAGTGTACTCGAGCTTTCCTGTCACTGTTGGCTTTTCCCAAGAAATGTTCCCATCAGTGAAGTGACAGGTCAACTACCCTATCTGCAGCTAAATTCTGATCTGTTAGAGATAGCTAGGAATGCCCCTGAGAAATTAGGTCTAAGTATCCACAAAACTTAACTGGGGATTGAATCTAAGATTTCTCCCTCGCTCTTCTAATGTGAACACGGTGGCACTAGAAAGCTGTGATTTCTCCAAGGGCCCACATGCCCACACACGTGAAGGGGACATGCCCTGAGAGGGGACACAATGGACTTGAATGCCATTGTAGGACAACACTGCGCTTGGGGTCTCTTGGACCACTTTTGACCTTGGCATGGCCTATTTTTATAACAAGGGTGATAGGACTACACTCGCAGGAATGAAATAATTCACCTAACATACACAGTGCCTGGCACATAGTGGGCACTCACATGACTGTTATATTAAATATTCTGTCAATCTACACACGTGACCACTTCTGAGAAAGACCCTTTGCTGAAGTTGGATGAGCTGTCTGCACTCTTCTGATTCTGTATGAGCTGATGCCTCCCTTACTTAGACGACAGCTTGGGTGAAACTATACTCATGCTTTTTAATTAGAAGGTATGTCTATTTTCCATATAGGACTAAAATACTTCAGGCTCCTGGATCAGAGACTAGAGAAATATTGTCTTATGAAATTATTAGCTAATAACTTACATTGTAAAGACTAGTATTTTCTTCCCATAGAAAACACTAAAACTGTTTTAGTAGCACAGAGATAGGTTAGGTGAAACAGTTACATAAGTTGGTTTCTAGAGCTCTACATGCAGAGACCATTAAGATACAACTCAGGTGCTTAATTCCTACTCTCTTTGATTGTCACATGAATATTTTCAGTGAATGGATTGTTAAACTATGTGAATAGAAATTTGGTAGTAAGTAGAATTTATCAAAGATGTCTTCTCCAAGATTTTTAAAAAACATTAGTTAAGTGTGTGCAATGGTTAAGAAGCCAAATTTGTGGCCAGACAGACTTGAATTTGTGTCCACAATTTTCCACTGACCTGCCCACCTAGATTCACCAACAGGCTGGCCAGTGTATTAGGGAGAGAAAAAAGGCCAGTGTTAGGGAGGTTTATTAGCTCACACAGCCACTGAGGCAGAGAAGTCCCACCTGGGCTTTCTGCAGGCTGCAGATCCAGGGACACCCCTAGCTGCTGGGCCCGAGAAGCTGGGGTAGAGATCCAGTGCTGAGGCCCAAAAGCCATCTGAAGAGTTCTTGGGAGCAATGCCAAGTTCAAGACCGGGGGTCTGATGTCTCTGGACAGGAGCAGAAAATCACTGCTGCCTTGGCAGGGAGAGTGCCAGAGGACGAGCCCATTCACACATCCTGCCTGCTATGCCCAGGACCCCGGCTGACAGGAGTGGAACTGTTCATGTTCAGTCTGAGACTTCTCTATTCAGCTTGGTGACCTATCAACTGATATCCTTTGGAATTGAACAGAAATGTGTTTCTCCTGCTCTCTAGGCCTCCCTCAGGCCTGCCACTCTGAAAACCAAAATTAAACATCACAACAGGAAAAAGTAAAGCAGGCAAAGCCTGAAAAACATCTAGTAGCTTGTGCCACACAGGATATGCTCGAAAGGAAGGATGGGATTCCTGAGGAAAGGGACTCTTCAGTCTGTTTGATTCCAATTTTTCTTATATAGCAAAGGTTTGTTTTATTTTTAATTGACAAGTCAAAAGTGTGCATATTTATGATATGCAAAGCACTGACTTGATATATGCTGGCATTGTGGAATAACTAGTGCAAGACACTTGGCATAGAAATTGCCTTATATACTTTTCCTTGGGTGAGAACGCTTAAAATCTATAATGTCAGCAACTGTTAAATATACAATATGTTGTTATTAACTATCATCACCATGATGTACAGCAGCTCTCTTGGGCTTACTCTTCTTGTCTAACCAAAATTTCACATCCTTTCACCAACCTCTCCCTCATTCTCCTAGTCATGGATGAATAATTTTTTATTACTCCTTTACTATCTTAAAATAAAGTTCAAGAGTTTGAGAGTTATGTCAGCTGACTTTAACGTTGTTTAACTGTCCCTGGCTTACGCCAAGTGTAATAGAAAGATGAAACAGGAGAGTGATTTACGATGAAATAAGTTTCAGTGTGGTGCTTGCGTACCTCTACATTGAAAGACACAATACTCATGCCTTAGCACATGTCACGTCTGTCAGTCATTTGTGCCTCTGATTGCTGTGAGCGGGACGGCTGTCCATGAAGCCTGACTCTATCATGTGACTCAAATGCAACAAATATGCTGCCCTGGGAGACCTCTTGAAATAGTGCGAAACTCTTGGTAATGTTTCAAATGAAGTGGAGAGTGATTTCCCCTCAGTTACGTGGTAGCTGCCTTACTGGGAAATTTAATTTTATTTTTGTCATACTGGAGACTGAACCCAAGGTCTTTGTACCAAGCTACATTACCAGCTTTTCTTTTTTTTTTTTTTTTTTTAATTTTGAGACAGAATCTTGTCTCAGACTGAAAACTTCCTAAATTTTCTAGGCTGAGCTTAAGCTTGCCATCTTTTTGCCCTGTCTTCCCAGTAGATTGGTTTACTTATGCCAAACCTATACTTTACATTTAAATCAAGCAGAGTTAAGTTCTATGCTTAGGATCTTGTGAACAGATTTATTCCCATACAAATTTGGGGTTGGTTGAGTTTTCATCATAGGACTGTCTTCCTCATGACAGTGCAGACACAATAGTTGATGCTAAATGTTAATAATCCTTATCCGACACTTTCCAAAATGACTCCCATGGGGAAGTGGTGTCCTCTAGGAGTAGATGGGCCAGGGAGGCATTGAAAACCAAAACTGATATTTTGAGCTTTTTAGTAAGCCTGAGGTTTTGAAAGCCAGGCTGAAAGGAGCCAGCCTGAGGATTTTCTAAAAACCAAGGTTCTTTCAAATTTTAAGATGTAGAACTGGTAACAGGTATGTGGTGTTACCCAAAGAATCTTAGCCATAAAATATGAAGAGTGTCCTATTGCCCGCAAGAGGGCAGGGCTGGAAGAATGGAAAAATGGGAGGGATTAGGGTAAGAAGCAGATGACTCCGTTTGTCCTCATTCAGATAAGTTGCCAAGAGAAATGGGTTCACAGACAGCAATTATCTTTCCCCTTGTAACTTGGAAGCAAGCTTCAGCTTCGCCGACCTCTTCAAGCTGGGGATTGGAAGTGAGGTGGGGTGGCTGCAGCCAGTCTCATTGCTGGAGTGCTGAGAGCCCGAGGCTTCACTTTGTCAGGTCTCCTAAGCAGGTCATGTGTAAGTGAACCTCAGACCCCATGGTCTTCCACGGAAGTCAGTGGCTGGGCCATGGCTCTACAGTAAGAGAGAGGTGAGGTGCTGACACCTACCACAGAGCCCACTAAGTACACAGATTGACCCAAGAGCGGATGTTAGAGAAGGTGCAGGCTCTGAGGCCTTCCCAGCCCTGCAAGTGTGGGAGGCGGAGGCCTTGGAGCCCTACGTGTGAAGCCTGGGAAAGCTGCAGCCTTTCAAAGCAATTTCTAGAAGGAAGACCAGCCCAGTCAAATAGAAACGCAGATGATCTGGGCCAACCCTGGAAAACCTAATCTACAGAGATGACACACTACTGAAGGGGTATTTCTAATTATTGAACCAGACCAAGGTTGTTACATAGTCTTTTCTCCTTATCCAGCAGGATTAGGCTTGAGAAAGACAGATTCAATTGGGGGGGGGGCAAAAATCTGGATTCTCTTTATGGTTATAGTGTGAATGAACTTGCAGGCATTTTATGCTATTATTAACCAGAAATTTATTTCTAGAATCTAGGCTAGATGTGTGGGTAGTGTTCTTTTTTTCTAACAGAGAGTAAAAACATAGCAAAAGAAAAAAATAGAAACAATACAGATTTCACTAAACAAATTCATAAGAATTGAAACATAGTGATTATATTGCGTGATATTGTCTTCAAATTAGTTGCTTAGATTGCCAGATGTAGTCATGCAAAATTGGTTAAAAAAGTGACAAGAAATTAAAAAAGAGAAGAAAAGTTAAGCATTAATTTCTTCTTTCAATAGACTAGCAGAATCAGCAGTACAATTATACAAGCTATTCTGTATATATATATATATATATATATATATATATATATATATATATATCTTTTTCCCTTTGTTTCTTTTGTAATTTTCCCATCCCAGTTCTTCCTTCCTTCTCTTTGGACAGATTCTTTCTCTTTCACAACATCCATTGTGCCTTTCAGATTTTACTTACACTTTCAGATTCTTTTTTTTTTTTTGTGGGACCGGGGTTCGAACTCATGACCTTACACTTGCCCAGCAGGCACTTGTGCCTCAGAGCTATCTCCCTAGCCCCTCAGATTCTTACACTAGGGAGACAATACAATGTTTATACATGCGAGCCTGATTTATTTCACTTCTGAGTATGGTCTCTAGATGCATCCATTTACCTATAAAAGCCTAGAGTTTATCTTTTTTATATTTGAGTAATGCTACATTGTGTAAATTACCACGTCTTCTTAAACCATTCCTCAGTTGATGGGCATTTAGGTTGTTGTATATTGTCTGAAGATCTCACAGTGCAATGGGAAATTATTGACAAAAGAAATCACAAAAACTCCATAAACACGTGGAAACTAAATAAGATTCTCCTAAATAATGAGTGGGTCACAGATGAAATTAAAGAAGAAGTTAAAGTGTTTATAATCAAATGAAATTGCAGATACAACTTACCAGGATCTGTGGGATGCAATGAAAGCTATCTCAAGAGAAAAATTTATAGTGGTAAATTCTGACAACAGAAAACCATAATGAGTCCAAATAAACAATCATATGCTGCGCTTCAAACTCCTACAAAAAGAAGCACAAACCAAGCCCAAACCCAACAGAAGTCAGGAAGTTACATAGATCAGAGCAGAAATTAATGCAATGGAGACAAAGAAAACATTACAAAGAATTAATGAATGGAAGAGTTTGCTCTTTGAAAGGAGAAATAAAATTGGTAAAACCTAGCTAGCCTTGTTAAAAAAAAAGGTAAGAAAAATTTAAATTCATGCAATAAGGAAAGAAAAGGGTAAAATCACTGCAGACTCTATGGAAGTTTAGAAAAATCATCAATACCTACTTGTGAAAATTTTTACTTTCCCAGAAGAAATGTACAGTTTCCTAGACACATAAAAATTATCAAATCTGAATCAAGATTATATAAATATCGTGAATAACCCAATATTGGTCAATGAAAATAAAAACATAATTTAAAATTTTACCACCAAAGACCAATCCAGGTCCTGATGGATTCACAACTGAATTTAACAAGAAATTTAGTGAAAATTTAATGCCAACTTTTCTCAAACACTTCATTGAAATTGAAAGGGAAGCGGTTCTCCTAGACTCATTCCTGGAGCAGTATAAGTAATGCTATTTTTGATAAGATATAGGTTTGGCATTGTATTTTATAGCAACTTGACTCACAATACCACGTCTGTCTGGTTCATGTTTGGGGTCAGCATTTACTTTATTAACAAACAAAAGCAGCTCAGTAACTTCTGATGGAAAATGAAAAGACTGGATTTAAAAAAAAATATATAATGTGGATACTTCAATAAAACTTTCAGATAAATCGAACTTGACTCTTGTGAAAGTCCCCCTCCAAGTTGACCTGATCAAGTTAATATTTATGGATTTGGTATGATTCATATGCAAGGACTTTGAAAATGTTGCTAGAGAGATATTTCCATGATTTTACCTCATTTAAAATGGCTTTTAAAGAATGGGCTCCTAGGACTTAGCCATTTCTAATGTTAGTGGATAATGTAGAACTGAAAAGAGGTAGAAAATTTGAAGAAAATAAAGTTATCTCCATAGTTATAAATTCACTGTAGCCAGCCTTCCACCAATCAAATGTCTATTTCAGTGCTTTGCTCTTATTTCAGCATTTCTGATTGGGTTTCATCCCTGGGTGGCAATCCATGAAGCAATCTAACACTCATTCTTAGGAGGGTTGCACCCCAGAGCTTGCTGCCTCCTGTCCCCAATCACAGCCTTCACACAGAGTCTTAGGTCCAGGAGAGCTTTCCCAGCCAAGGAGTTCATGGCCCATGGCAGGCTAAGCTCTGTTCCTTCAGCTATAAATAGATTCCCAGTGGATCTTGAAGTGTCTGGGTGAGGTGGAAGGCTGGGACCAGAAAACAGGATGAACTCATAAGCAAGTTAAATTGAGGCCAGGATCTAGGAATCTGTTATTAATGGTGTTTTCTTTCTCGGAAGGAGCTGGCTGGGCAGTTCTGCACTCTTAGTAGCATCCCTACCCTTGCTGAATCATTTCATTTCCGCTGGCCCAAGCTCCCTCTGCCTCTGCCTAGCTAGTTCAGGGGCTGACTTTCCCTGTGGGCATCATTTCCAGGGTTATGTTGTGTATGGGCTTGCTTTTTCTCTTTACAGATCCTTAACTGTGCTTGGGGCCCGGTAGGATGGTTCAGTGGTCTGAAGCGCCTGCTTAGGAAAGCTTAGGCAGCTGCAGGGACCGCGGTTTGATCCCCGGCACCACATACTGCGCCAGCTCTGCCCTCAGGGCAGGCTGAGCTGGCCATAAAAATAAATAAATAAACAAATAGATTCTTAACTGTGCTGGCTCTAGAAAGTCACCCCAAATATGAAGATGCATTCATATAGGAATATACACACACACACTTGTATGTGAAGAAAAATAATAAACTTAAAAAACATAATAGCTGAAAGATGTTTATCATAAAACAAAGTTTCAAAAAAAGAAGGAAAGGACTTTCAAAAGGCATAAATGGATAATATAGTTCCAATTACAGAACCTTATGGGCATAGATTAATGTCTGTCCTATCATATAATTACATAGACAAAACTATCCTAAGAATGTAGGATATGGTGGGAAATATAACAATATTTTAATAATTTACCCCTATGTGGTTCAATTATAAGTGATTTTAAGGTTTTTAATATAGTTTTCTTCACTCAAAATTGAGCACATGTAAGCTATATGAGAAGAAAAACTACTTAGAAACCACTTGTTCTTTTTGGCGCCCTTTTTTCCTTTTGGTTGGCATATAAAGTTTTCTGAAATGAAGATAGACGTGTGCTGCTGCTGGTCCTGGGTGAGGTTTAAATGTTGGAAGAGAAGAGGAAAGAGTGCTGTGTTCATAAGGAACAAATTTATGCTATTGCTTTAGACATTAAATATTTCCCATGAATTACTTGAGACTTTTCACTCTTCAAGACTGGTCGCAAGGCATAATGAACACTAGCAGGCAGTTGGCATCCCAGAATGTGCTTTGCCTTTCTAAGAACAGTGTTCTTTCCAGAAATCACTTTTTTATTCAGTCTAATGCAGCCATTATCATGAGTCCTTAGGCTGGAGACAGAGACACAACCGGTTTAGCTATTGGAATCTTCCTTTCCCAATGAGCTTGAGTTATTTTAATAGAAGGACCGAAAAACGGATTGGCATCTCATTAGGCCCTGGCAGCACCTTGTCATTCCGGCTTCCTTATCCTGGAATTGCCTGCTAAATGCCTAATCCCAAGTCTAAAGAATTTTCCATTAGTTAATCAGAGTTTCCTCTAAGTTAATCAGAATCACCTTCTTTAAGCTCCTGCTTAGGCACTGTGCAGCAGCTGGGTTTGATCTCCCTGGGGCCATGGCAGCTCCCCCGCTGGGGCCCGTTGACGTTACAATAAGACTGGGCGAGGTAACACATGCCTGTAATCCCAGTGCTTGGGAGGCTAAAAACAGCAGAATCATAATGAGTCCGATCTACGTAGTGAGACCCTGTAGACCCTATAGACCCTGTCCTAAATACATAAAAATAATTGCTTTCTTTGATTGCAACTATAAGACTGTGAGTTATTTGATAACTTGACCAAGACAGCTCTGTGCTTTATCTTTACAGATGCCTGAATTTTTGCTCTGCTTTTGGTCAGGCCAAGGTCAGTAGGCAAATAACCAAATATGGTTTATGATGCACTGTTTATAGCCAAAGCTCCCCTGGTGATGATGAGGCCAGACTCCTTGATGGGGGCATTCATCCGGCTCTACGCATGTAACCAAGTTGGGTTGTCATGACCAGAAAGTGCGAAGACGGGAAGCTTCTGGCTAGTGCCCTTGGGAAGCCAACATCCCCACACATTTTGGTCATTAAATCTGGAGAACAAGCACGTCCTTGTGTACGTAGGAGGAATCCTGCAAAGCTGTGGCTCAAGGCCTCTCCGATGCTCCACAGGCAGCAGCCCCTTCTCCTGGTGCCCTGGAGCTTTGGCCTTTGAAGCTGATGCGCGAGAGTCATGGAGTGAAGGCAGCTCAGTCCTGGAGTCCCTTCTTTCTGTCACGTGCCTTATCAGTACGTGCTTGGAGCGCATAATGCTCACATTGGCTGTGGGCTGTTCATACAGGTGCACAACACGTCTTCGTTCTTTTATGCCCTCTCTCTATCCCGCCCTTCCCTGCTCCCTGCAGCACGAGCTCCTCTTCCCATTTCAAAAAGCTCTATTTTCATTTTTTCTTTGATTTCTCTTTTGTAAAATCCCCTTTCTATTCCTTTCCTCCCCTTCTTCCCTTTCTTATTCCTCTTCTTATTTGAAAAACAACTTTCTACTTTTTATTACCTATCCTTCATTTTCCTTTTTATTTATATTGTGGGTTTCTCAAGAGAATTTATATACTATTTAAGCGTGTGTGTGTTTGTGTGTGTGCACGTGCAGCTTATTTCACTTAGTGTTGTAGTTTCAAGGTGCGTTCATTTACCTATAAATGCCTCAAGTTTATTCTTCCTTCTTATGATTGAGTACTATTTCATATTTTCTTTATCCAGTCATCTGTTGCTGGGCATGGAGGCTGTTTCTAAGATTTAGCTATTATACACTGTGCTGCTACAAAACAGGAACAAACATGTATCGCTATAATATGACTTGAACATTTTTGGAAGGACTCCTAGGAGTGAAATAGTTGGTCAAGTAGAAACTATAATTTTAAATTTTTGAGGAATTTTCATACTGAGTCCTTTCAAACAGTCTTACCTAGAGGAGCTTTAGGGTGCCCGGCTGACAGACATAAGCAGCAACTTGAGGGTGAAAGGAGCCCTGAGGAAGGGGGAAGTTGGGGGTAGGGGGCAGGTAGGACCCCAGCTGCGGTGGACAGGGGGAACTGTGGCCAGAGAGCCTTCAACAACGGCTCAGAGAGGGATGTGTGAAAGGCAAAGGGGCTCTCTGGACAGCTTCCAGTGGGTAGCAGGGCCTAGGGTGAAGCAGGGGCCACCTGTGCCGGCTTCTTCCTACACACAGGGCCCTGTCAGGGAGCGGAGTGGGCTCCTTCTCCACCTGCTTTCCCGTCTCTGCTTATGCAGCTGTGTTCAACCTGGTTGATTTTTGTTTCATTTTGTCTTGTTTGTTTCTTCCTCCTTTAAAATGCTACAGTAAAAATTCAAAAAGAAATCTTAGTTTGTACGGCATTAACCACATGGTGTATCTCTTAGGTGGGCTGAGATAACTCCTGTTCTTTCAGAAAAAATGAGGAAAGAGAAAAGGTGGGGTGTGACTTGGACGCTCTCTGCGCATCCAATAGTGCGATCCAGTGGAGGGCTAGTTCTGGCCCACGGAAAAGTACAAGGCTCACAAGTCTCGAGGCGTCGTGCATCGCTATGAAGGACGCTTATCACTGCACTGTCACAGTGACGTCTCCACACTTTGCAAATCTCCCTGACGGCAGTGAGCATCTTGGTGGTGGCGGCGGCTTGCCACTTACCTTCCCATCCCAGCAGCACTGAGCAGAATAAAAAAGAAAAATCAAATGTGTTTGTGTGTGTGTGTGTGTGTGTGTGTGTGTGTGTAACAACAAACTACCAAAAGCTCAAAGAAATTTGTAACTTTCCTTGTGCTTGCATGCCATAATTTTGAAATGACAAAACAGAGCCCCAGGAAGAAAGGAATGTTCACATGCTGCCTATATCCTCATTTGCAAAATGGGGGTAATGAAGCTCCTTATTTCTGAGGTTGTTTTTAGAATCACATGGGCCAATCTTTCTAGAATATCCAGCTTGTAGTGATGGTGCCTTTTACTCTTGGTCATAATATTCTTTGATGAGCTCATTAGGTTCTAACTGGGAGGGAGTTTGCAAGGTAATTGGGGCTGCTATGAGCCTCATGGTGCGTATCACCCCTACCCAGGTTACATCGACATAGTCTGTTTCTGCAGAACTTCCTGTATGTTCCCATGTTGGAAGAGGGAGCAAAGTACTCTCCTGTTGGCCTCGTGCTAGCTGCAAAGTGTCCAGGAGAATTGGTGAGTGTTTTCCATCCACCATCTCTGCCACTGGTCACGGATCATTCCATTTTCAAGACATTAAATGACAAAGTCCCGATCTATCAAGAAGAAAATCAGGAACAAAGAATGGCTTCTATTCTGGCAGAGACAGAACTATGTCCTATTAGGTTAAAAGAACAAGGAATGGGTATTTGCACGCAGTGACCCAGATTTCCCACTATGGCATTCCTTGAGAATACCGAGTTCTTTCACAGGAGCACTTCCACTCTTCCCTGGGGACCCTGTCTTTCCGTGTAAAGTGTGCCATTCCACTGCCATTTGAAAGGAAATGCTACATACTTCTTTTAAAGGTGGCCACCTCAAAATCAACGTTATCTCCCTGAGACATAAAAAAATATATATGTTAAAATAGCACTAAGCCCTGTGAAAGGGAAAGAATCTGTTCAAAGGGAGGGAACAACCATGAGGAGGTGAAAGACAGACAGACAGACAGACAGAAAGAAAGAAAGAAAGAAACTTATATTTATGTATGCATATGGGATACCTTGGATAACTGTATTATTGATATCTGCTGCTCTACTGAAAGGAGCAATTAATATTTACTTTTTTCTTCTCCTTTTTAATTTCTTATAATGTTTTTATACTAATTTCATGTGGTTGGATCTGGTCATCTAAATGACTAATTTGAAGACAACATTATTCAATATAGCAACTGGTTTTGAATTTCTATTATTTTGTTTATTGAATTTGCAAAAAATTGTTTGTTTGGCACAGGGTCTTCATATGCAGCTCAGACTAGGAGAGGTCCTCCTGTTTTCAGCTTCCCCGGTGCTAGGATTACAGGTGTGTTCCACCCCACCCACTTTTGGTGGCTGGCCTGGTGTGCCTGGGGTTCCAGGGCCAGCTAGCCATGTAGGTTTCAAACCCGGGTCCTTGTGTTTGCCAGGCAGGTGCTTAGACCTCTGAGCTATGTGCCCATCCCAGTTTAGTGAAATTATGTGTTATTCTAGTGGCTCTTCTTCTTCTTCTTCTTCTTCTTCTTCTTCTTCTTCTTCTTCTTCTTCTTCTTCTTCTTCTTCTTCTTCTTCTTCTTCTTGTTTGTCTTCGTCTCCATCTCTGTCTCCATCTCCTTCTAATTTTAATTTTTTTTTTTAAGAAAGAATCACAGTAAACTCAAGAACTATGGGACCAGCGAGATCTCAAGTGCCTGCCTGGCAAGCCCAAAGTCCTGAGTTTGGGCCCTGTACCAAAAACAAACAAACAAACACCCCAGAAAAAACACAAACATCAGGATTTCATTGAAATTACTTAGCTCTCACATACAAAAAATAAAAATAAAAATAAGGTTAAAGTAACTAGAATGGCTGAATAGTGTGCTTTAGATTTATTTTCATCCTCCTTTTTGACCCTACGTGTGTTGACTTGCACGGACAAGGGTAATACCCATGCGCAAATCTCTCATCTGAATGATGTAGGCATCAGCTCCCGGGCGTTTAGAACATGGGGGTGTGAAATCTAGGAAACCATCTAGAGGAAGTACTGAAGAAGCAACAGGAGACCCTGAGCTAACAGAGGCGAATGAATGGGGTTCTGGGTTGTCAGAGCCCGCATGGCCTTCCAGCAGCCTGAGCCAGAAGAGAAAACCAAGACTAGGAACTTGCCGCAGCTCTGAGGGAATGCACGGTGTCACTTAGGGTTTGAGAGACTCTGGGTTTTCAAATCCACCTTTGAAGCTACATGGCACACAAACACGAGGGGATTTGCCACAGTTATGAAGAGTCAAACGAAAGACAAACTTGTGGCTAACCTAGCACTATTTGTGCTTTTAGTATTAGAATTTAGCACCCAGGTTCAGAAGGTCTGAGACTGGTAACCCTTAGTCCAGATAAGTTCCTTCAGTGATGAAAATCTTTACTGAAATCACATCACATGTTCTTTCTGAATTTCAGTTTAAAATTTGACCGCACATTCCGATTCTTTATTATCTCCAATAGGACACTAGATGGCAACATTGTTCTTCGATGTTATGGCATTGCCTACACTAAAAAGGACCAACTTTTTCCAAAATAATTTTTAAAAAATGTATTAATTATTGTAACTGTCTTACCAGCCTGTTTTGCAACTGTTTCATTGCTATTTTATCTTTGTTTTCCTTAAAATGCATTAAAAATCTGGTCATAACAAGTCCTTTAAATATATACATGGTTGTGAAATGGAAGAGGTAGAGCCTATTCAGTCGTTACTTTGTAACTGACTTACCTAAAATGCGTCTGAGGCAAATTTCCACCTCAGTGCATTCTTGGAGAACAGATATCCAGGTATATCTGGTCTTATGGAGACGCTGTGACCTTACCTCTTCTGCTCTTGTGGGTGTGGGAAACTTCCCAGATGTTGGAGAACTTATTTCACTCAACTCATTTAATATTTCTTGATGGTACAACATCTTGGAGCAGAGTTTTCCAAACCTGGAGGCACAGAAAATAGATACGATTCCAGGGACCTCTTCTTAAAATTCTGCTTTGGCAAACATGGAGTGGTCATGAGCATATAACCTTTTAATAACCTTTCCGTGGGCTTCCGAATATCATCAAGTTTGGAAATCGTTCTAGTGTCCTCAGTCACTCCAGCAATAGATAGGATCCTCAATAGGGAACTCTTGAACACTGTGGCACAATGTGTAATGTCAGGTACTTGGAAGATTAAGGCAGACGGATCACGAGTTTGAGGCTAGGATGGGCAATTTAGCAAGACTCTGTCATAAAAAATGAAAAAGTTAAAAGGGGGTGGAGCAAGACCTTGAACTCAGTCTCAGTGACACACACACACACACACACACACACACACACACGCACGCACGCACGCACACAATCATATGAAGCTGAATTCCATTAAAACCTGTTGTACACTCTTTTTTTTTTTTTTTTGAAAACACAGAATTAAACTTGAACATTTGATTTATGAAACATTTTATTTCACTGGACAAAGAGTGTGCTCTAGTGGCTCAATATTTATTCAGCTTATGTGTCTACAGCAAAGGTCATCATGGCCACGTTTGAATTTAGAATCTGTAGACATAGCTCCCTGATGGCAACCCCAGCCTCTGCGTCTTATAATGGAAGGTTCACAGCTTGGGAGCGTAGATTTCTACAGAAATAATTTCAGGCTTTCGGGAATAATGTTCCTGTATGATTATGATATTAAATCTTCTGATGCATAGCTTACAAACTCATGATTTTTGCAAGTTTTGAGAATCCCTCAGCTATGAGGAATATCATCCTTCCCCTATACTTTTTCTCTCTTTGTCTCTTTCTCTGTCTTGAGAGTCGAACTCAAAGCCTTCCCAGGGATCAACATTCCTACCTGCATCTCTCAGGCTGGTCATGAGCCTGGCAATCCTCATGCCTCTGCCTCACTGTATTCCGGTTTTCTGTCCCTCCCCCTTACTCCCCTCTCTCTTTTTCTTTCCTTCTCTCTCCTTTTCTCTCTCTTATGTCCGTCTGCTCTGTCACTTTCTGCCACCCTCTGTCTCTCTCCTTATTTACCCTGTGTCTTTATTTACTTTTTGGCTTAAGGTAAAAGATTGAGAGCAGTTATTTTTTGTTCAAATATCATTTGCCTTTACCTATTTGAATTAACCAACCTCAGGTACTTTTCTTCTTTACATAATATTATCTTTTCTTTTTTTACATTTAAAACTCATAAAGATATCATTTTCTGATATAATTTATGGCTCCGTATAAAGGTGTTCCTAATGACATGAAAGCAAGTTGTGCTTCTTAAATGGCCTTATGCATACACCAAAGTCTTTATACAGCAATTACGTAATGATAGAAAAAGACCACTGTAACTCTCATTTCAAAGAGTTGGATCATGCGGTTGCACCTAAGTGATTTTTTGTGCAATAAGGTGGATTCTAGGAAACTTACTGCATCGTTACATTCCTATCTTCTTTCCTTTCTCTGGTTATTTATGAAATTCTCAAGTTTAAAGACAACAAAATGCCTATACATTTTCTAGTTCATAGAAAGTGCTTCCAGTTTTTAGATGACGATTAAAAAAAATAAACAAACAGAGTGTTATTGAAAGACACTTTGGCATCTGGGTAAGATATATAATATACAGGGGTTCCATGGGGGGATGATTATTTTCATGTCATAATTGGATACTCACAAAGCACTGGTGGAATCCCAGTGATGGTGGTCCTAGGCAGCAGGAAAAGAATAAATAACGGTCTATTCACGGTCAGAGTTTCAACTTAAGAGGCTAAAATCTCTGAACCTGGACTTGAGAGTTCTCTCAGAGCCTGGCCACCAGAGGGACCTACAGTTCTGTTTTATTGTCTGGGGTCAGGGATGGGAGACCCCGTGTCCAAATAGATACTTATTTTATTAGAATTTTATTTCTTGTTTCTCTCCTTTAAAAAATGCAAGAGAATTATCTGCAGGAAAACATTGAGATTTAGATCAAAACAAAAAATGAAGCCGTGCTCCCTTGTGAGAGAGCTTAGCCATAACTCTTCCCTTTCTAAAAAGTGTCAGTGATTTTGATTAGCAGGAATCACTGACATGGCAAATCAACCCTGTTTTAATTTTTAACACACACTTGAGGTGTGTTTCACAGCATCTTGTGCCTGTGCAAACTAAAACATTAAAATGAAATAAAAATTTAAAATATTTTAAACCAAAGTGGAGGGGGGTGGGGTAGCAGAGGCTAAGGGAAGGGTCTTTGGATTTAGAAGATGCTAGATTTTAAATACCAGAAAACCCTGTCCTGGTTTCCAAATGTTTACCTTTCTGCAAAGCTGGCCCACAGAGTGCCTTCTCTCTTCAAAAGAAAATCCTGGCACCTAGACGATTGGACTGACAGTGAGTATTAAAATGACTTGTTTAATGAGCAGCATGATTGAACCGCCAAGAGAACGCTGGGGAGTTTTCTCACAACGACCGGGTTTGGTGTTTACACTTTGTTATATTGTGTGCTTCTACTGTCCCCTATTTTGACAGGCTATCGAAAAGTTTGGAATGAGGATGGGCAATTTTTTTTTTTTTTTTTTTAAACATTGTTGCTAAAAAAGAGATAGCGCATCTCCTCACCTGCCCCTAATGGAACAGAGGCTGCGCCACTTCGGTAGAGGGCTTGGCAGGAATACAGCACCTGTGATGAGCAGGGACCAGGATGGATGTGCTTATTGTTTTTAAGCACTAAGTTGCCCTCCACTAAGTAAAGACTATTTGCTAAGTGGTAAGGAAAGGAAACTTCACATTCTCAGAGCTGGAAAGAACTGTCCTGCAGCTGTCATTAACTGCGTGGCAGTTTCCAAGCTCCGTTTTCCTTCCAGGTCCGACTCTCTTTAGGTCGCCAGCCTCCTCCTCCCCATAACATAATTATCCACTTTGGTCCTCACACCTTGATAATCAGGGCAGATTCTGCCTCTCTTTTGATGGAGGATCATTTTCCTTAGAAATAGAACCTAAAATTCTCTTCAAACCTATAAGGTGATTACTTTTTTTTTTTTTTTTTTCCCTGCCAGAAAAAAATAAAGAAGAACCCTTTTGTTTGGCAGGACAAACGTACTAAACTCTTTCTACATGTTTGACATTTTGCCTCTAAACTCTAAACAGTGAGTTCTGTTTTCTGTTCTTAGTTATTTTGAGCTTTTCCCCATTTTTTTTTAACTTATGGAATTACTAACTGAAAATAGGACACGTAAAATAATTAGTAAATACGAAATTAAAAGAAAAGTAAGATATAACAAAAATCATGCACAGAAATATAGTGTACCCCTAGTGTTTAGAACATCTGCAATTTGGGGCTGACTCATGGAAAGACTAAACTTATGTCTACTGCAAGTAGACAACTTCATTCCCTCATGTGTGACAGAATGGGATTCATTGACTTACAGAATCCCTTGGAAGCACAGAAGTGGCCAGGAAATATTCTAAAGATTCTAGTCTTACTTCACTTATCCTAGAATTTTCATATTTCCAAGCATAGTGCTTTTTATTTATGTGCTCAAGGGAAAAAAGCATCTTTATATTATTTTTCAGCATCTTTATTGCTATTTTTCTCTTTCAGAATCACATATCAGGGTAGGTTAAATTTTGGGCAATACTACACATTTCTGAAGATTGGAAGCATGTATTTATTTCAGAGATGTGCAGGAACATGATTTTAAGAAGAAAAGACTCACGGGCCCAACTGATTTTGATGAGGTATTTCAGCATTGTCATCAAAGA
The DNA here is from genome assembly GCA_004027025.1 of Myocastor coypus. Classification (NCBI taxonomy): domain Eukaryota; kingdom Metazoa; phylum Chordata; class Mammalia; order Rodentia; family Myocastoridae; genus Myocastor; species Myocastor coypus. The sequence continues at coordinate 22,895 of PVJA010011980.1, forward strand.
GGAAGCTTGCCTCTCTTTTAGATAGATTTCTTTACTTACGAAGTTTAAGGATTCCACTTGCTTTGTAATAGATAAGGTGGAATAAAATGAAAACAATTGGAATTTTGGGGAAGAAAACTTCATAGAAAATAAACTCAGGGTGACAATAATGGGCCAAAGAGTAGTTGTTTGAGGAAAAAAATGTTTGGAGTCAGAAGATATGCAAATGGGGCCTGGGATATAGAGGGCCTTTTGCCTCCTGGGTACACAGACAGAACAGAACAGGTGATCAAAATTATCTTGCTTGCTTAATTTTTTCATTTTTTGATGACCAACCTCTGTGCAAACCTATTTTTGGTCTGCAAATAGGGGAGGGAGGATTCACTTTGAAACAAAATAAATGAAATTAGGACCTGCCTGGAAAAAAAAAAACAGGCAACAAGATTGGGGGACCCTGAGAACAGACAGACTCCTGTGGATGCTGTGCCCACAGCTCCAGGTGGCAGGAAGTGGCCCTGGGGAGCTTGGGGCACAGCACAGTGCCAGGGAGGCATTTCCCCTAGACTAGCACTCGCCTTTCCTCCCCTCACTGCTTCTCTTCCTTCCTCTTCTCAAGGAGAAATTAACCCTGAAGTGACAACGTGAATATTTTCTGGGCCTCATTTGGATCAATTAAGTAACACTGCCATTTAAGCCAGAAGAGTGGAAAACTTGTTTCCTGCCTAGTGTGGAATATAATTCGGTAAATGGGGTAAGAGGCTGTGGGAAATCTGCCTTTCCACTGCAGGGATTTCTGGTTTGCAGCCACAAAATCAGAGCACACCGCATAATGTGAATGCTGTGACATGACCTATGGGGAGAAATGCTTTATGTCTTAGAATCCAGGAGTAGCCATGTTTTTTTTTTTTTTTCCCAATAGTCGATTTTTCCCAGATGCCATAAATTTTGGAACTGACATTGTTCCTTTGTTGCATAGGCTGTTAAGAAGCATCAAACCAAAGCCTGGTTTCCTCACCTGTGTAACAAAGAGGGTTAAAAAAAAAAAAAAAAAAAAAAAAAAAAAAAAAAAAAACTTTCGCATGTTTCATGTGAAGAAAGACAATGACTTTATTCTAAAGGACTGATTTTCCTTTCACAGACATAGTGAAGGGAGAAGAAATTGAATGTTTCATGTTGTCCAGGGTGAGTCGTTTAGTTGATGTCAATTGTTATTATTTATGCATGCAATAAATAATAACGTATGGGTAAATATTATTTATAAGTCAAGGATTAGGCTCAATGCTGAGAATAAAGGGTATCTGAAATTCACCTCCAGTTCTCAACCATGCGCAATTATCAAACAGCAAAAGAAAACCTCTGAGTGCACAATGAGCGCCACGGGAGCGGTGATGAAGAAAGACCAGTGGAAACCTACCTTCAGCACCACTCCAGCTTAGGAGCATGGCCCAGAACTGGAGGGAGTGTAAGTGTCCGTGGGCAGAGTGGAGAGCCAGAGGAACCTGGCGGGCAGAGGGAAAGGTGGATCTAAATGTAGTCTGGTGTGATCAGAGTGGGAGGGAAGCTGAGGCAATTAAAAAGGTAGAAAGCGTTGGAGCACGGCCCTTGCTACAGGAAGGGACGCCAACAGTGCCTTCCATACAGCAGAGAACCATCAGCACAGTGTGACCTGTAGTGAGGCTGGGTCTACTTTGTTACGCAAAAGTGTCTCCCAAGAGAGTGCGATTAGAGAAGGGTGAGATTCGAGACTGGAGAGAAGAGGATACCCCAGAAGGTCTCCTGGGGTTCTGGGTTAGATCATGGCATCCAGACAGACAGAGCTACACCTCATACCCTCAAGTAACCACATAGCAGCGAGTAGTTTACATTGGTGTATCTCTGAATATTTCCTTTGCCATCTGTTTTCTAACCTGTTTTTGCCTTGCTTCAATATCAATGATTTTTTAATTTTATTAATTTTAATGAGAAAGATCTAGCAGCGGCATTTGCAAAACAGGTTAGTAGGACAGTTTCAATCATTAATACATTACATATTGTTGTCTTCACAGTAGCTATTTAGAGGACAAGATGCAGACATGATATGTTATGTAAACACTATTAGCACAAATGTTTCTCCTTATTGAACTAAGAGAAAGTAGCTGTATATCTATCCTATTTCTTTCACTACAAAATGGTCCTTCTTTTATATCCCCTTTTTTGTTTTGTTTTGTTAGAAAAGGAATGGGTGTTCCATTGCCACTCAAATATTGTAGGTACATGAATTCAGCACAATGACCCAATATAGTCCAATAGTGCCTAATAGTAGTGGGTTATCAGCAGAACTGGCAATGTCAGAAGTTGTTGAATTGAGCCTTTTACAGCTTAGCATATTAATATGGCTTTTCAATTATTTGTATCCTTTTTTTGTCTTCAGGCATGGTTCCTCAAATCTTTCATGGAATGGAAATGGAGGGAAGGACAGCAAAGAAAGAAGGAAGGAAGAGAGGATAGTAGAAAGGACACTGTAGTTGGGAAATAGTTCCCCTTTCTTTAATTACATGTGTTTGAAGGTAGCTATAAAGCATCTTTCCTGGTTTTGAGCTGGTTCAGGCGAAATGTTTTATATTGGATTCTGTTCCTGCTTTCATCATTAAATGCATCATGACCTTGTTGAGGGTGTGACCTGATGGCATAAGCATTTTAGGAAGGACTCGGGCTTTCCTCCTCTGTGTAACATCTGACCATAATGCAGACACCTGTGCATGTAAGTGTGTACAGTCAGAACAGGTTTTTGAGCTCATCACTTCTTTACCCAGCAAGGTTTGTGAAAGATTTGTGCGGCCAGTCAATACCAAATTGCATAATAGGTTACCCCAGGCCCTTTGAATTCAAACAAAGGAAGTTCTCAACCTGATTGGAATTAACTTACACGAACTTGACTTTTTGCTTCACCTTTGATGAAACGAAGATGATACCTGATACCGATCGGCAGGCGGGGAGCCTGTTAGGTGTTAATGGGGGGTTTTCAAGTTTGTCTTGCTTTCCTTAAACTATTAAGAAAGAACAAAAAACATTATTTAGAATAGAATCAGTTTCTGGGAAGGGAAGAAAGAAAACTGAGAATTTATTATTAAAGAAAGAAATAGAGCCAAGGTGGTGGGGTTGGGGGGGGGGCTCCTCACATCTCCTGGACAGGTGCTCTGTGCATATAAATGTTTCAAGTTCAGCTTTAAGATCAAGGGAAAGTCTGTAGGGAGCCTTGTTTCCTAGAGGTCTGCTTGCTAGAGCTGCTCGGGAATACAGGCTGCCCATTTTTATTTGGTTATTAAGGATTAAAGGGGGTGATGATGCTGGAGTGGTACTTGCTTGGTTTCCATTAACCGTGCACAAGATATTGAAACGCAGGCTTCCAAGGGCCGCTTTGCATATGTATTTCAGGTATCAGCGCACTTCCTCCCTGTCATCTTGTGTATGTTTAACTTGAAGTTGCCCTTCCTCTCAGGAGTTCGTGGAAGATAGATGCTTGGTTGCAACGATTGAGAATCTCTGCCCCTCAGAAATCCTCCTGGTCTTTTGCAGGAGTGTAGAGGGAAGATGAAAAGAATTTCACATTAGATGGCTGGATGCTCCAGATACTGCGGGTTAGCAATCGCCTCAGAAAGCTACTTGCCGTTGCCCAAGTTTGCCCAGAGAACCAGGCTCTCACGCCACCCACGTCAACATTTGCAAATTCTGCCTTTTGTGTGCTGTCTCACAGCCTGTCAACTAAAGCCAACTAAAGCATGGTCAGAATGATTTCCATACAGTGACTAAGTTTAGGGATAAAGCAACACACACCAGAAAGGAATGCTCTGTGCTTCTAAATGCTTGTTTCAGAAATACTCATGAAAATAAAAGTGCCAATGAAGATGAAGCTCAGCTTTCAGAGATAACACACCTGCTTCTTGATTGGACCCAAGCAAAGTTTTACTGGGAACTTGAAGTTTGTTTTAAAAAAATGTGCACTCTCTTTTGGGTGTACATTTTTAAATTTCACAGTACACAGGACTTTCAAAGCAGAGACAAAAAAGCCAAATAGAAGAAAGCAGAAGAACTGATCCCATGTCACTTGGCTAGCAAATCGAGAAATTTAAAATGAAATGTACATACTACACTTTCATTCGTGAGCTACCTAGCACCATTATTTTGGTTTCAATATTACGTATTTTTCTCCATCTTTTGTAGCACTGACACGGACTACATAGTATAAATGGTGAATGATCCACTGAGGTTCTGGGAAAGAGTCCCCTATTGTATGTCTTTAATTAGAGTTCTTGTACCTTCATAGCATAATTTATGTTTATCTCAAGACCTCATATTTTCATGTTCGTAGATATTCAATATCATGATTATTTTATAAATATTCAGAATATGTCCATACTCATCATTACCTAATAATGAACACAATCAAAGGCTAGTTTCTGCTGAAATATGTGCTGCTTCTATGTGAGATGGAGACATAGCCTAGATATAAAGATCCTAAAATATTTTCATGCTATGTATACAGTCATGATTGAGCCTTTATGTGATAATTGCTCCTCTCTCTGCTTTGGAAATCTTCTCAAGCACTATGTTTCCTTGGTCTGGGATGCAGAGGTCCTTAGAAATATTATCTGCTGGGAGCAGCACTTGAATCTTGGGGAGAAGTCCTCCCTTAGCTAGGCATGGGAACTTTCCAGTGTTGAATTTGGTCGTCATCATTTGTGGGATTTGAGTTATGCCATTGTCTTTGAGAGCAATGCCTTAGCATACAGACCCATGGGAGAGGCAAGTGGCTTCACAATCATATGCCAAATTTTCTTACACTTACTACTGTACTTGGAAAGGAGACAGTCCATAGTATCGAAGGTTTTAGTAACCAACTGGAGAGAAGAGTTCGTAGCTGTGGAAAAAGTGGACAGATGCATAATGGGAAGGTAGGGTCCTCAGTACCAGGTCTAGGATCACTTTTGTCCTAGTGGAACCATTGAGTGCCAGTGTTACGTGAAAGGTTGATTTTAACTTAGCATAACTATCGCATTAATGCAAAGGCGTTGATCTGCTAAAATTCTTACCAGTATGCATGGCAAAAAAATCAGAGTAACTTCATTAGTTTGACCAGATTTCTCTCTTAAATATTATCTATTTGTATAGCTCTGTGATTGGTTGAGCCATTTAAAGATAAAACAATTAGAAAACAATGTAGAAAAATTATGTTCACAAACAGTCCAACGTGTCAAAGTTACAGCTTGTGTGAGCTATGGGAACTCAAACTGAAATGCCTCCAGGCCATTAATAGGTTTTTTTTTTGGTTATTTATATTATTTTTTAAGGAATTTTTGTTTTGATCTTATAATAATGACTTAGAATCCATAACACTGGATGATAGTTAAAGTTTATTTTCATTCATTTTTTAAACAGCCCTGTGATCATGGCCTAGTTTTAGCAGATTTATTTTTCCCATTTTTCAGAAGAATAAACTGAGGGTTAGGGATGCACTAAATCATGACTACTCAGTGGTAGAGGCTAAAATTTAACCACAAGCTCAATCATCTCTCTACTGTCTTGCTATGAATTCTAAATCAGATCTTTAAAGAATTTCAACACGGTCAGCAATTCCACCTGGAATGCTAAACACCCACTGTGTGGCTCTCTTAAGAGCCCAGGAGTCTTCTTTATTTTATTTTATTGGAACCAAGGATCGAACTCAGGACCTTGCACTTGCCAGGCAGGAGCTTGTGCCCATGAGCTATCTCCCTAGCCTCTTCCAGGAATCTTTGTCACCCACTTTCCTAAGCAACATCTAGCTCAGAAATGAGTGAACTGGGGAATTTCTCTCAGTTTCAAGAACTGAGGACCCTTTGGGAAAGTTATTTTAATTGTTATGTATTACCAGCCCATTCTGATTGGCATTTTTAAAATACCAAAGCATCCGGCAGTTATGAGCTGCTGCTCCCTGCCACCGAGAGTGGGCTCACACGCCTCACACAAGAATGCCGATGTCTGCATTTTCACTATGAACAGGCACGTTCAGTCAAAGCAGAGAGAAATGAGGCTGTCTGTCTATTGCATTAGCATTAACATTACCCCTGTTCAGAGGCTTTTCCAAGTATGGAGTTAGATGCAGAGCCCTAGAGATCCCCAGAAGCACCTATGAGATAAACATAGCCACTTCTGGAAGACCTAAGAAGCCAACCATTTTCAGGATACACTTCTAACCATGACAAAGTAGAGCAACGTTGTCTATTTCAATATGAGATTGATAACATGAAATAATGCCAATAAGGTTCGTATAGGATGCAGAGAAGTAGAGAGATATATAAATATCCTTGGTCAGAAAAAAAAAACCCTCCAGGATATTATTAACTATCAATCTAAATTCTGCCTCTGGGGGATAGAAAGGCAAAAATCTGCAGACAGCAAAGTCAGTATGGTTTTAGGTCAGCTAAGGAGAAACGGATGGGAAATAAACATTCATTAGAGGTTCTTTGACAAGAAAGACTATTATATTAGGAGCTGGCATTTGAAAACTCAGAGGAGGAGAGGGTCAGCTCTGCAACCAGCCCTGTGACTGCAGAATGGAAAGTTCTGTGCAAAACCGGGCGGAAGCTTTCCGTTCCATGGCACAGGTAGAGCTAGGCAAACGTCTAGGGACAGGCCAATAGGCTGGTGTCCAGTGGCTCATTGACTCACTTCACACTCATCCTTTCAGTTGCTGTTCACTTAAGTGAAAAAGGGTTACACACACACACACACATATACCCAAATCGATCCATATTTATTTAAGGCTGCTGTCTGTTTCTTATTTATCCTTCTAACTTTATAAACCAAGAAGACAGTTTCCCAGGTATTCAGAAAAGTTCATAAAGCACAACCACTTGAACCAGAGAGAAAAGAAGAGAGTTCAGTTCATGGAATCAAACTCATTACACCAGAAAGATAACTGCAGATTTGCCACGAAGGTTGAGTAGTTCCAACCTGGCCATGACAATACCTACCACTACCTACCTACAACTGTGCGTCCATGCACGCAACACAGGATCTGCATTTTCGCATTCATATACTGATTCCTTATGGAACTCCACAGACAACCATACTTTTTGAAGATGATCATGGCAGTAATCAATGACTCTACAATTTTAGTTACCTCAAATTGGGTGTTCCGGCCAAAAGTTAGACATGTCCATCTTACATGCAAGAGTACAAACTGTGCATTTAGGGAAGGAAGAGGATTTCAAATTTCAACTATGGATACTTTTTAAAGATGACACTACCCGGGAATTTAGATATTGCCTTTTAATTTTCATGGAAACAGAATCAATATGTACTATTATTAGAAAAAGATGGAGTTGGATACTGCAGGCTATGTATTAAGAAAATTAAGATTACATTTGGCTTTTAGATATTATCAGTTTATTTCATTTAATAATCACATTGTGTCTTTATTCTGGTGTTCTAAAACAGGTGCAATGGGATTAATCAAGCACAAAGTAATTTATTCCTATTTATGGAGTGCCAGCGATGTACTAAACAGCTAAGTTTTAGCTAATTCTGAGTATTAAGCATGTATAAATATGAGAAAGCCTCTGCCTTAAAAGATCTGACAGCTAAATGAAACAGGTAAGAAAGCAGATAAATAATAATATGAATACTCCAATTGATACATGACCAGTTTCCTTATAATTTAGAGGAAGAAATTCTGCCTTAGAGAAGTGACATTTCATTTGAGCTTTTGTAATTTTTCCACTCTCTCCAGAAAAATAATACCAGAAACGGTCTGTCCTCATAACTCAAAATCTTTCTGCCAAAATGACTGAGATCTGCTTAAAACTATATGTTATTTTTCAGCTTTCCAAATGCTTTCTTTACAGGCTTTGCGAAATGCCTGGGCTATGGAAATTATTCTACCCACTTCCCATGTGGAAAAATGGAGGTTCAGAGAGGTGAGTAATTTTGGCTTTCTTTTGATGTCCAAAATGGAAATATGTCCTCTGGTTTAACTTTGGTTACATAAATAGTGAAGGCCAACTCCAGTTTTTCCTTAGGCTCCCTATTTAAAGTGGAGAAGTTTTCATTTATGCTCCTAGTGAACAGATAAATGTTCATCTGATCCAAGTTCCTATTAGCAAAAAAGGAGCCGAAGAACCACTCTACTGGGCAAGGCCCATGTTCTGCTCAACCCAATATTGTGTTGACAACAGAGGCCTCAAGGGATTTGCCAGGAAAGGACATAGTTTTCCTCCCTGACATTAACCTTAAAGGTTAGGTGTACTCTCAGTAGCCATTTATGGCTCTGACATTCATAAATTTGGTCAAAACCTTTATGAATCCATTTATATTCCTGGCCTGTACCTCTTTTGTGATAATGAGTTCCATACGTTTATTCTTTTCAGTATAAAGTCATAGTTCTTTTTATTTGTCCTTTAACCATCCCCCTCCAGTTTTGAGGGGTTTTGCCATGTCCTGAGAGGAATGGAGAATTAAATAATGGGCTTGCATTCTTTGTACATATCATCTCCAAAGTTCTTCAGGTTTATTTTATTTTGTGTTGAACAAGAATAAATAAAACTGCATATTGTATTTCTATTATGGAGAGACCAATATTTCATTTACAGATTAGGAGTCTGTCTTCTGGCACATTTTTCAGTATGCGTTCCGGTGCTGCTGAGACAAGCTCCTGAGTTCCCTTAGAATAACCTCATTCTAGGATTCCTAATAAGCATTTGCATCTGAAGGCAGCTCCTATCTGGCCCTGGGGAAGCTGGAGGTAATTTTTGTTCTAATCTATAAACCACTTTTGGGGAGTAAGAGTACACTGCATTAGGTTATATATATTTTATAACTGATTATAGCTTATGTATTATAGAATATCATAGAGTAGTGGGAGCAGGCTGGCATGGATACCAAGCATCTCTATTCTAAAACCTGTACTGGGGTTGGCCAGATAGCTCAGTGGATTGAAGAGCCTGCTTAGGCAGGTGCAGGGACCAAGGTTTGAACCCTGTGCCATTCCCACCCTGGGGGCATGCTGAGACGCTGACTGAGACTGGATGTGGTGGCGTGTGCCTATAATCCCAGCACTTGAGACTCTAAACACGAGGATCACTATGAGTCCAATCTGTGTAGTGAGACCCTGTAAACGCTGTATTAAGTAAATACAAAACCCCCCAAACTTTCACTGGACTGTTGCTGCTAAGGGTACTCTATTAAGGGATGAATCCAGTAATCCAAGATTGCTTCACGCTTTAAAAATTATGAGTTTCTACTTTTTTGACCAGTGGCTCAGTGATTTAACAAAATATAGCCAATTCCAACCTCTCCAAGCAGTAGCAGCTATCCCTGATTCCATTAGGCTTCGCTGGCCCTCAGCATTACTGAAGGGTTTTAGACGATCCCATGTTCTGCTTTTATCTATATTCATGAGTTCCCTTCACAAAGATCTTGGTAAATGAAAAAAAAATTATAATGCACTCACACCATCCCCTTATAGCAATAAATACTGCTATGATTTGGATCTAGACTGCCTTCTTCCTGAGCCTACAGGTGGGGCTTTGGGGAGATTTGGATCCTGGAGTCTCTGTACTCATTTCTGAAGCAGCCACTGATGAATTCAGTGGCAGAGTGTGCTTTTAGGTGTGGTCTTATCAGAGGAGGTAGCTCCCTGGGGACATGACCTCAGAAGGTTGTCTCTCCATCCTCAGCTCCTCCCTTGTCTCTTCTTCCTGGCAGCCTGATAGGAGTGGCTGAAGTTGGAAATTGGTTATATGTGTGAGGGCAGGACATGTCCACAGTGCCGAAAGCACCCAGTCTACCTAAATCTTGAGAAAAGCTTCTTGCCTGAGCAATTTCAGCCATTAGTAGTTAGGCAACCTTGTGTCTTGTGATACTAACTTTGCAAGAGTATAAATAAACAGTGCTACTGTTGTTGCTCAGGACCTTTGACCATCAGGCAAACAGGTATCCACCTAAACTCGGCTCTTGTCTCTTGTCTATATTTTCTTCATTCCTGCTGCTCTTTTTCCTCCAGGTACACTGAGAGACTGAGTCCCTACAGCCACCATGCTGTGAGCAGCTCTGCCTCCACCCAGCCCTGTCTACCATGTCATTGTTGCCTTGGAGCCAGCTAACTCTAACCATAGGCCAAAATAAACCTCTCCTCTTTTAAGTTGTGGGTGTTGGATATTTCTCACAGATACAAGGCAAGTGACTAAAGTAACTGCCCCTTCTGTAGGTAATTTTTTAATGGGTGTATTTACTCTGGGCTCCACAATCTAGTACTGTTCTGAGGTGGGGCTTCAAGGACCTTTTCAGATCCCCCTGGCCATCTCTGTAATGAATTAGTTTCATCTTTTAAGAATCATTTAAAGGTTAAATACTGAGCCTAAATCTCTCCCTTTGAATCTTCCTGATTGCTCAAAATCTTGACATAGGCTGTATCCATCTCTACATTTCTTTACTGACCTGATTTAGAAATGTTTTCAGCACTGACTATTTTTTGGTTTTGCTGCAGGAGATAAATATTTGATAGAATTATATTTTTCACCATTTTTAAAACGGAGAGTGGAGGGTAATGAGGTCATTGGCCATTTGAATATAATCACACTCACCACAGCAAACAAATACTCTTCTAAATCCATTTCTGGCCTGGTTCTCACCTGCTCTACACACTGGCACTCATGGTTCAAGCACACAATTTATTATTCATGGTGGGGTGGAAACACATGAACTTGGGCCTGAAATTTTCATCTATTAAAAAAAAAACCGGAAGGATACCTACATCACGGCATTGTGCTTGGAATTAAATGTGTGGTGCACCTCTGACACTCAGGAAGGCTTGTGAATACTGATTTCCTACGTATGCTTTCAAATTATTTAGTTAAGCCATCCAACAATTTATTTATTTACTGTATTTAATACAGGGTCTACAGATTCTACAGGGCCTCACTATGTAGATCGGACTCGTAATTATCCACCTGTGTTCAGTCTCCCAAGTGCTGGGATTATACTTGGGCACCACCATACCCAGTCTCAATTGCTGTCTCAGCATGCCCCAAGGGTGGGGGCCAGCATGGCAGGCCTGGGGATCGAACTCCTGACCCCTGTGTCTGCCTAAGCAGTTGCTTTAGTCTGCTGAGCTACCTGGCCTGCTCTCCGATTCAACAATTTAAATCAGAAGCAAAACAAAACAAAACAAAAACACCACCACCACCAACAACAACAACAACAAAAACAAGTGTAAGTAGTGTATGAAAGTTGCAGGATCTTAACTCCTGGATTTCTCAAAAGAAAAAGGCTGTTGTCTACAGTGGCTCACCCTTATGATCCTAGTTAATTAGGGGGTAGAAACAGGGAAATTACCTGATAACTTATAGAGAGTTGGTTTCAGGAAAAAAAAAAAAAAAAGCTTTGGGGTGTGCTTAGTGTAGTATACTTGCCTAGTATGTGTGAGGCCCTGACATCAATCTCCAGTGGGAGTGAGTGGAGCAGGAAGAAAGACAAGGAGAGGGCCTTGGAGAGGCAGAAAGAAAGATTTCAGTTGGCTCTAATCGTGTGTTGCTATGTGCTTCTTGCTTCACTGTGGGGATGATATAACTGCAGTGATATTCTTAATGTCTTTTAAGGTTTGAAATCAGGGCCTCTGCTCCTCAAGTTATTTTTCTTGACAGTTTCGTAGTTCATAAAGAAAGTCCGATAATGTTGTGAGATTTATAAAGCTTTTTTTAAATGTTCAAACTCCAAGGTCAAATACTTGAAACACCTAGTAGATGCCACTTGGTAGATATTCGAGATTGTGATGAATAAACCACAGGCTTTCCATATTCACTTATAGGCTGAAAGAAGAAGCAACTGAAAATAGGTAAATACAGTTAGTATCAATCAGGCGCTACAATAAGATCTTCTACATCTACATGTGGCTCAGAGGGAGTGGGGCAGGAATGCAAGGAAGAGGGCAACCATTTAACTAACTGAGGGAGCTTGGCGGGGGGGGGGGGCGGCGTGCTAAGACTGGCCCCTACGGGGTCAGCCAGGTAGCTCAGTGAACTAAAGCACCTGCTTAGGCAGATGCAGGGACTGGGGTTTGATCCCAGGTGTGGCCCGTGATGGTTCCACCCTGGGGGTATGCTGTTATGGCCATTGAGACTGGGTGCAGTGATGTGTGCATGTAATCCCAGCACTTGAGAGGCTGAAAACAGTGGGACCACTATGAGCCCAAGCTGTGTAACGAGACCCTGAAGACCATGTACTAAATATATAGAAAAACAAACAAACAGATAAATAAATAAATAAATAAATGACTGGGCCCTACGGAAGAGTTAACATTCCTTTAGACTAGAGAGAGCACTTCATACCAGAAGCAATGGTTGGGCTGGAGACTGAGGTAGGTGTTTCTTGTGTTTTGTGCCAGGAAAGTGTCCTTGTTTAACAAATCTGAGATGCGAGAAAAGCATAAGGAAGAAGACATACATGGAAAAGGTGCCTGATTCCCTTTTTACCTCTATCCAAGTTACTTCTTAGAAGTGTTTTGGTCTCTTGAGCACTTTGTCAATATTTTAGATTTCAATTCTGCTTTGGAGAAGACAACAATTTTTCTCAGACCATTTGTGAGCTGCTAATTTGAAAACTTGGCAGCTAACAGGAAGGTGGCTCACACACTCAGTTCTAAGTGTTCCGTACTGGGGTACTTTTTTTTTTTTTTTTTTTTAAGTGAGCTTTTTCTGTAAATAAAGAAAGAAAGCTCATTGTTGCTGAGAAATTTTTTCACATCAAAAGAAATTACCAACAGAGTAAAAAGACAACCCACAAATTTTGAAAAAAAATTAACTAGTAAGTATTCAGACAAAAGTCTTCTATCTAGAGTTTATAAAGAACTAGAAAACACTAGGGTCCCAAAATTCAAAGATCCAATCCACAAATGGGCATCTGAAATGAGCGTATACTTCTCAGAGAAAGAAATGTGGCAAGCCTATAAATATGTGAAGAAACGCTCCACATCATTAGCCATGTATGAAATGCAAATTAAAACAACACTTAGATACCATCTCACCCCAGAAAGAATGGCTATCATAAAAAAATCAACCAACAACAAATGTTGGAGAGGAAAAAGGGGAAAAAGTGGAAAAAGTGGAAAAAGGAATACTTCTCCACTGCTAGTGGGAATTCAGACTGGTGCAACCATTATGAAAATCAGTGTGGAGACTCCCTTAAAAATTAGGACTAGAAATTCCGTTCAATCCAGCTATTCCCCTACTGGGATTTTTTCCAGAAGAACTAAAAACATCATATCATAGTGATGTTTGTTTACCTATGTTCATAGCAGCACAGTTTGTGATAGCAAAATCATGGAAACAACCAAAATGCCCATCATCTGAAGAATGGTTGAAAAAGATGTGGCATTTTTATAGAATGAAATATTATTCAGATATAAAGAATGATAAACTAGAAGACATCGTATATAAGTGGATGTGCCTTGAAGATATACTCATAGGTGAAATAAACCAGACCTACATGTATAAATGTCATATAGTGTCCCTTGTGTAAGAACATAAACGAAGAAATAAAAAGGGAAAGGTAAAACACAGCTGAATGGAAATCAAGAACAATGAAGAGACAGCAAGCAGAAAAGTTAGGAAACTTGGCAGGGGCAAAACTATGTACTTATGTACACAGGATGAATTAGCAATGGTCCTAAGAATCTCCAACAGGTTTTTGACACTCAGAATAGCAACATGTAAGACTAGAATCATGCTTGGAATGCCTGTCATTCTCGTCTTCTAGATGTGTGCTGCTTCTAATGTAATTTCAATTATTGCTATACTCTCTTTCAAGTAAATGTTTGTTTTAAAAGAAAACAAAAAAGGGTAATTAAAGAGAAAAGGAGACAAGGAAAAATGCCATAGGATTGACCTGTACAATTTTGTATATACTTAGATTTCTAAATTTCTGTAAAAGAAGTGTAACAGTTTTTTAAATCACATTCTATAGGAATTTATTAGCATATCAATGATTGATGGAAAATAATAGTTCCATGTTATGTCTAAGATATTTGATATTCAGAAATTTGGTGATGTTAAATTCAAGTACCTATGCTATAGGGAATAATATCACTAAGCTCTTCTGGAAGGTTAACAACTTAAGTTTGCAGACCAAAAAGTTAGAGAAAAAGAAGAAGTACAAGGATAGCCAATATTTTGACCCTATACCTTAATGGTTAGTGAGGACTCAGGACATAAGTGAACCTGTACTGTAACATCCTATAACTCAGTGGTGTCCCAAATTTTCTGTTCAAGGAGATGATGGAGCCACAGAAAAAAGGGATTGATGATGTATAGTGTGCCTAAAGAGAGTCACCTAGAGAGAAAATATTCTCTCAGGCTTTCCCAGGAGCAAACTGGTCAACCAGTGACTGACTCATCCAGATGGCTGACACTGACAAAAGTTCTACAAAACACTGTATATGGTTTCAAGGTAAATCCTGAGGGGATTTGGCTGACCTTGTCAGATACGAAAATTACATGTTTTGTTATATAGATGTTGCTTTAACTTGTCCTTAATCACCCAGCAGAAAAGTTTAACCATGAGTCATGAAAAGAAAGGCTGGATTAGTATGCTGAGCTGTAAAAAGCTCAAGTCAACAGCTTTTGGCATTGCCAGTTCTGCTGATAACCCATTACTATTATGGAATATTTCTCTATGTGTACAATTACTTTCTTTTTGTTCAATGAGAAGAAATACTTGTACCAATAGTGTTTAGAAAAGTTATCATGTCTGCATCTTGTACTCTGAACAACTCCTATGAAGAGAACAATATACATTGCTCAAATTATTGTGGCAGTCCTCCTAATATGTTTTGAAACTGCTCCGTGTTATTTCTTATTAAAAGTAATAAAAAAAAAGAAGAAAGGAATCTGGGAGGTTCTGGTCATATATATTTTTTTCTAACAAATCATTTCTACCCTTAGACAGATTACCCACATTTGTAGCCTGATCTGCACACTCAAATCCAAACCTCATTTTTCTCAGGGATAGAACTGGGGCAATAAGCAAACTTATTTAACATACCTTAAAAAGTGAAGGGTCTGCCACCTCACAGAACAACAAATTCAGAGGCAGGAAAGCTTTACCTTTGGTTCAACAATTAACATTGTTGCTGGCTGTTCTCTCTCCCCTCATGCCCAGCAGGTAGGTTTGGTGCCTGAGCTTCTCAGTGAATGCTCCACGACACTGGCCGCAGGTTCTGTATGGCATGGCTGTTTCCTACTGGTGTCTCTTGATTAGTGAACTCTGCTCTTCTAAATTTTCAGACAATTAGCCTTCTATTCTCCTGAGCAATAATTTCTCAAGGCAGAGTATGGTTACTGGGAGTTAATTCTGAAAAATGGAGACTATTTACAGAGACCGATCATGACTTTTGCCTGGGAAGATTGACTTCTTTGAACTCTTGACATGGGGGTGTTAAATACATCAAAAATATGAGAGATGAAATGGTAAGGAAGAGGCAAAAAAATGGTTTCAAGGATGCTTCGTTTCCTCCATAAGAGTTTTTGGGAAATTAAGTTAAAAATAAAGAAAAAAACAGGCTGGTGAGATGGTTCAGCAGCCTAATGTGCCGCTTAGGCAAGCTTAGGCAACTGCAAGGACCATGGTTTGATCCCCAGCACCACATGCTGTGCCAGCCCCACCTCCAGGGAAGGCTGAGCCATCCATAATAATAGAAAGAAAGAAAGAAAGAAAGAAAGAAAGAGCCATACAAATGCATGCTAAAATGTGTGACACATTTAGCTCACAATGCTACTGCACTAGCACTTAATATTATTTCACTTAAATTGGTTTCTCCCATGAGTGATCTAGGAAGAACCATCCACCTCTTTATAATTGGTTCTATCTTACACAATAGCAACTTTCATATTCTCTCAAAGAAGCAAACAAAAGCTCATCTACTTCTTAGCATATCTAAAACAGCAATGCTTTTTATTGTTGTTGTTTGTTTGTTAGTTCCTTGGTATTGGGAACCAAACCCAGGACTTTGCACTCACCAGGCAGGCTCTGTACTTCTGCGCTATCTTCATGGCCCTCAGCAATGATTCTGTTCTGAGGCACATACTCTGCAAAGCATGCACTCCATAGACTCAGAAAGTCTAAATGATGCCATACGGCCATCTGCTATTTATTAATTTAGTCAGCTTGAGCAAGTTACTAAATCAGTCTTTATTTTTTAAATTATTTATTCATGTATGTATGTGTATATTTATTTATTTAGTGTGTTCAGTACAGGGTCTCTAGGGTCTCCCTACACAGATCAGACTCGGTGATCTTCCTGTTGCCAGCCTCCCAAGAGCTGAAATTACAGACATGCACCACCACATCCAGTCTCAATTGCCATCTCAGTGCATCTCTTTTTCTTTCTTTAGTTTATTATTACTATTATTATTATTATTATTATTATTATTATTATTATTATTTGGTACAGGATTTTGCTATGTATCCCAGACTGATAATGATCCTTCTGTCTTAGCTTTCCCAGCTCTGGAATTATAGGTGTGTGCCACCATGCCCAGTTTCAGCGGTGAGCTCAGCACTGGGCCAGCATGGCATGTGGTACCAGGGATCAAACCCTGGTCTAAGTGCTTGCCAGGCAGGTGCTTCGACTGCTGAGCTATCTCCCCAGCCCCACTGCTTCATCTTTAAATAACTATGATCATGGTATCTGCTTCATCAACTTATTTTAAATACCAAGTGATTAGTTGATTTAAACTAACAATTAAAGAGTGCTTCATTCATAGTAAAAAAACTGAAAAAGAAAATAGGCAGCTACAACAAAGCTAGACCTTCAAGGCCTATTGTCTACATTTTTTGGCATAGTTTTTGGAATGTCCTTATGCTATGACACTGTTGTTGGCTTAGACTGATGCTTGCTTAATTCCAGGTGAGCTTTGCAGAAATCTTGCAGTATCCTGATGGATTTCTGTTTACATAGGGAAGAGGGCAGGGGTATCACAAACACATTTATTTTCATAGTGAATTATAGTAAAATAATAGCTATTCTCATTGTAAATGTATTTAGCGTCAAATAACAGACTTTTTATCTGAAAGATTCGCAGAAACCAGCTTAATTGTGCCATACAGCACAATACATACTGCGGACAATACAGTCCACTTAAGGGAAGAAATGATTCACAGTCCCACTCCAGCTACCTTAGCCAATGCATCTCCATTTACATCAGGAGAAAGGAACAGGAACAACACTAGGAAGCATCTATTGTTTATAGCAAGAAAACAAACACTTTCCCAGAATTCCCCAATTCTTCTTCTGTCCTATTGGGCAGAAATACGTGACATCCTCAGGCTGTAACAGAAAAATCTGGACAATTGAGTGCTGAAGATTGCTAGTTAGAGGTGGGACAAGAGAGAAGGGAGTTAGGACCGGAAGCTGTGCTAGCCAGCTTACCGTGTCTGCCATAACATGTTTCAAACATAGACACCTCGGGTCAGGGCTCCAGGTACACATCTGGGTGGGGCAGCATGGCTGTGTCACCTTGGTCAGTCAGCTGCTTCTGAATAACTTCTCATTTCTTCTAATTCACTATGAAAGTAAAAGGCTGTGATACCCACTCCCTCTGCCCTGTGTCACCAGAAATCCATCAAGACACTACAGGATTCCTCCAGAGCTCATCTGGAATTAAGCATTAAGCTCAGCCAACAACAATATCTTCTCAACACTTTAAGGAAAAAAAAAATCTTTATTTTGTTTTCCATGATTTTCTTGCTGTTCTCATCATTTTCTATGCAAAACAAAGAATATAAACTTTGCCATTTAGCAAGTAAGAGGACTCCAGTAGTAAGTCATCCTGGGTTTTAAATGTGAAATTACTTCGAGCGCTTCTTCATGGTGCTGGGAATCCAAACCTTTCCCTTCCCACAGGCACCAGGCTGGGCTCACATGGCCTTACTAGAAGTGGTCTATTTCCCATCTCAGTATTTATAGCCCTCTCTTAGAGAAGAAAATGGGCTATAGTAGGAAGTCATATTAAGATAGAGAATTTGGCCTCAGTAGTAAAAGATAAAGACATAATTTAGATTCATTTGGTTGAAAAGATAAATGCAGATAAAAGCCCAATAAACAGGAGCCAAATGCCTTGGCACGGGAAGCACACAGACAATGGGCTTGGCCGTGGGCCATAGAGTTGCTGGTGTCTGCAGCAGGCTGGTTCTGAGCTGCAGAGAGGGCCCAGTGAGGCTCCCTCCCTGGTGCTGTGTGTGGATGAGAAAGCGGAGCAGAAACCACAGGGGAAGCCGGAGCAGGCAGAAAGGACTTCAAGAGGGTGAGCAAGAGCCAGCACGAGGGAGGCAGCCAGTCTTCAAGAGCTGCACAGTCAAAAATAGCCTCAGGGCGCTGTGCTGTGAAAACTTTCTCAAATATGCCCTTTGCTTTTAGAAAGAAACCCTAGCATGCCTTGTCCTTCTTGGTAGTGAAGCGTCGTTGTTAACTAGAGAATATCTTTATTTAGAAATACCTGGAAGAACACTATTGACACCGCCCAGGTTCTCTGTGACATTTTGCTGGAACTATGTCACCCTCTCTGTGATGCACATCAATTCATTAAACATAGGCTGAGTTACTAGACATGCTAGTTTTGAGCTTAAAAAGATGAAAAAGAAATGGACTGGTCCTGGAGTGACTTACACTATATCTAGAGGCTATTCTGTCCCTTAGGGGACACTTGGCAATGTCTGGAGAATTTCTGGTTGTCACATTTGCACAGGTATACTGCAATCTAGTGGGCAGAGGCTAGAGATGCTCTTAAGCATCCTATAACATACAGAACAGCACCAGGGAAGAATTAATGGGTCCAGAGTTTCAGCAGTGCTGAGGATGAGAACACTTTTGCTATGCAGGAGATACTCTGGAAAAATACAAATAAACAACCACTAACACTGCAGAAGTGTGTGTGAGGGAGAGCCTTACACACAGGAACTACAGATTCTACCCAAAGGAGTCTGGGAAAGCCATGCACATTGAATTACTGGAAGAAGGATCAAGATGCTTAATAATGTGTGAGACATTTCTTTTTTGATTATATTATATTATATTAATCATATATTATATTAATCATATATCATATCATATCATATCATATCATATCATATCATATCATATCATATCATGGCTGGCTCAGCCTGCCCTGAGTGTGGGGCTGGCACAGCATGTGGTGTCAGGGATCAAACCGTGGTCCCTGCAGTTTCCTAAGCTTGCGTAAGCAGGCACTTTAGATCACTGAGCTATCTCACCGGCCCCCAATGCGTGAGACATTTCTTAAGGAGGCAGCATTTGTGATTTAGGTTTGGGAAGATTTCTGATAATATATTACTTTTCCATATTATGGAAACATTTTGCTTTGTTTGCATGATTACAAAGGGTAAAGGTTTGGGTTGGAGGCATGGAGTGCTATTTTTCCTTCTTTTTCATGTATGTGAATTTTACAAATTAGTTTTATTTGATTGTATAAGAAAATCGATTTTGTATCAGTGTCTGAATGGGAGAATTCAAATGCTTTATAATAATGAATCATGGTAGATAAGTAATGTGATGAATATTATAACATTAATCCAAACAGTCATGAAACCTTTAGCTGAGTTTATCCAGATTGTATGAGCAATGGAAAAGGAAAAAAATGTTCCAGGATGATATGATATATTTAAGAAATTAAAATGTCAAGATTTCTTGAGGATTTGAATCATGTACCAGTTAGGACATTTTTAGCTATGAGTAAGAAGCAAATCCAAGTGAATCTGAACTAACTTATTGTCTCACACGACAAACACAAGAATGTGCTCTATTTCAGTGAATTCTGCTAGTTAGAAACTGAAAATTAGATCTGAACCCCTATGGTCTTTCTCCTTCCCCTTCCAGCACACGGTTAGAGGTTCCTTTATGATCGTAGAGTGGCCGAGCTCAGGATAACATGCATTTATTTATTCAACAAGTATTTATTTAGTGACTATTGTCTGTATGCTCAGATTCTGGGTACTGGAGATACAATGGGACTACATGGATGAGCACAATGTATTGGACATAAGTATCCAAATAGATCTTGTGCTGTACTGTTAGATAAAAGATAAACCTTTGACTTCCTCGAGTTATATTCTAAGAGGAAAAAAAGGGGAAAAGAAAAGGAGAGGGGATAATATATAATTTGATTAGGAGTTTGATGTGCCATGAGAAATGTGACTAGCAAGGTACTAGAAAGTGAGGAAGGAATCAACGGTGAAGTGGTCATCAGGGAAGGCATCGTTGGCCTACAACACGGTAGTTAGCTTCCCATTGCCATAACAAATGCCTCCTCAGATAGCCAACCTATGGGCAAGAAAGGCTTCTTTTGACTCACAGTTTCACATGTTTCATTGAGCACTTGGTTGACCTTGCTGCTTTGGGGGACTGTAGTGAGGTAGCACATCATGGTATGGACAGCATGATGGAAGAAATTATTTACCATACAGTGACCAGAAAACAAGAAAGAGAGGAAATGACTAGCATCCATAAGTTCCCTTTTAGCTCATACCTCTAGTGACCTAAGAACTCCCACGAGGCACTCTTCCTACAGGCTTGCATTACCTTCCAATAGCTCTGCGCTAACACAGCTAGCTTCCTCTAGCACAATAGCTCTCTCTAACACAGATGCCTTTAGGGATATTGTAGCTTCCAAAGAAATACTTGAGTGAAGGAAAGAAGATGCTATGGAAACTTCTGGAAAAAGCTTCCAGGCCAAGGCAAAGATTCTAAGATTAAAAACATGCTTGATGTGTTTGGACCAAAGACCCCATCATCAGTGCGGCTGAAAAGAGGTGCACAGGAAGAAGACTGCCAAGGAAGGAGAACACAGAGATGGTGAGTGTTGGGTCAAAAGAACTTTCTACACCACAATTAAGGCCCTGGTTTTTCTAATAATGTAAGAAGTTTTGGAAATGTTTTTTAGCAGATGTGTGACATGCCTGTGTGTGTAAAGGATGTACTTCATCTCTGTATGAAGAATTGACCATAAAGGGTAAGTGTGGAGATACAGTGTGTACAGTAGACCAATGACAATGCCACCAGGTGGAGGTGATGGGTTGTAGTGGTGAGCAGAATATGGAGTAGTCACATTGGGTTTACGCTGATAGCTGCACACATCAGTATCTTGAGACAGATACCAAAGCAACATAATATTTCTCTAGACTCTTCTTTTGAAGATGGAGGGAAGATTATTCGAAAACTTCCCAGAACATCTAGGTTCTCATTTGAATGAATGAAATCTTACATCTAAACCATTTTCTGGTGAATGAAATGAAACTTTATTGCATGGCTCAGTAAAAAATGTACTCAATGAGTCAGAGGGACCCACTTCTGGTAGAAAATGTGACCACTTAAAGGAAAGAAAATAGACTTGTTGACCTGCAGGACTTGGAGCAAAATTAAAGCTTGGGGCCCCTTGTTGAACCACTAGGAATTTCAAGATGGAAACAGTACATCACTGAAGCTAAGTGCAGACCTAAGTGAGAAGCCAACTGCAAATACCAATAAAGCTTGCCCTCTCTGTTAGCAAACAGCTACAGGATGAAAAACAATAAATTCATGTCTCATAAAACATTTTCTGGGAATAATTTAGATGATCTTGAAACACCAAGCCTTTGAAACCATTGAAGTTTTTGGTTAGTGTCCTGCTAGCTAGAAAGAGAAATGAATTCTTACTTGGCTTATTGCAAATAACTTACAAATCTTCTTCTCCTTAGCTCTTCCATTGGAATGAATCGCTTGTTCAGATTTGAATTAATCTTCTAATGAATAAATAATGAATTAATCTTCTAATCCACTTCCTGACTTCTGTCGAATCCCTCTAACTCCTGACCACCAGCCTCAGTTATGGACGTGCCTCTCTCCTTAGACCTGTGCAGTGCCTCCTTCTCTTTTACCCCAAGATTTGCAACCCAGCTTTGACTCTGCCCTTTTAGTTGCTGAGATCTATAGCATTTACCTTACAGCACCCACTCACCCTCTTTGTAGTGAGTTTTGGTCTGCGTTCATTTTTGGCCACCCTGCAGTAAGATACCCCTGAAAGATCGCTCACTCCCTCCGAGGGACTTTTACTTCCCCAGTGTGACTTTTTTTGCTTCCTTGAATTGCAGATATGTTACCATGGCTTATGGGATCTCACCACTGGTGCAGGCAATGGCAGGAATAGAAAATGTCTCGAAATGCTTACTACTACTACTACTACTACTACTACTACTACTACTACTACTACTGTAGAATAAACCCTTATTTTTGTTGCCAGTTGGAAGAACAAAAGAAAGTATATTATTAACAGGCAAAAATTCTAGGGTGAAGGGATAAAGCACTTCTTGCCTTCCAGTATGCCCTAGAGAATCTTCAAACAAAAATAGTCAAATGCCCTGGTGATTTAGATACTTACCAAACAGAATAATTTGAATGTTGCTGAAACCAAGAGTTTTTATGTATTTTTATTATTTATTTATTTATTTATTTATTTATTTATTTATTTATTTATTTTTAACCTTGTGTCAGGATTCCAAGCAATGGCCATGGATTCCTAGCACATTATTCTTCCAGAATGAACACAAGTCCAGCAGCTCCTAATTCAGAGAAATTCAATTCTAAGAGGTCTATGACTGCTGGAGGAGATTTAGAATTCTCATCAGTGATGATTGCTAATTATCTGAGTATATCGAAAGGTATCTGGCAAATTGTTTTCTTCTACAGAATTATTAGTATTGGTTATCACAAGTGGGGTTCTATAATCACGATTCTGTCTTATTATTTTCAAATGTTTGATGAAGACCTAGTCTTCTTTATAAAAACAGATCATGTCAATCCATCCACTTTTGCTCAGCTAAGTTATTTTCTCAACATTGAGTATAGCCCTCTGATCCCAGCTGTCACTTATGAAAATAGGGCCTCCACGCTCACAAATGCAGATCCTGCAGTCACATGTCCCAGAAATGGAAGATGTGATTTCTCCCAAGGGCTGGATATACAGACCATTATATCATCTCACACTCTGAGACAGTCTCCCCTTTCCAGACTTGCTGAGCATCCTTTGATTGTAGAGTGTCTTTATCTCTGACCTCTAAGCAGGGTCACTGTTGTAACAGCTGAGAGAAAGCTCTCAAGAATGAATGAATGCTTAGAGAAATCAGGTAACATCCCTGTCTAGTACAGTGATCATTTCTGACAACGCTGATAGAGGGACTTCTTCTGCACTCCATTGATTTCAGTGTCAGGCAGATGAAAAGTAGCATATTGATGAGCCTTTGTCATTACTTTGCCAAAGGTGTCTTGTCAGATAAAAGACCAATAGAGGAAGCCAACTTAAGACAGGCCATCACATCAATTTCCTTGGTGCTGAAGGAAAGAGAATGAACTGTGATATTTAAACTAATCGATGCCTATAAAGGTACTCTTAAACTCTTACAATAAATTGTTTTGATTTGCAAAGAGAGAGGATGGATCCACAAAAAGGATAAAAGAAAATAGACCACAAAAGCTGAAGCAAAATTTTCCATTCACGGTGATCCAGAATCTACAACCAAGACTCTTTTTTGAAGTTTACATATCTTAAAGGTTTTTCTGTGTAATTCCAAAAATAATGTGCAATATTTAACTTTCTGGTATGGCTCTTTGCATTCATATTTGAGATCGAAGGCTAGTGTGGTACTCTGCCGTCTAAATTCAGCAAGAACTTCTGTCTTGGTACCTGTCAGCTCACCTGAAAGGCTTAGTGAGAGATACTATCTGCATAGAATCAGAGATAAGAAAAATTTCTCTAAGCTCTCTCAGCCCTCTGTTCACTTACTTTATGGTTGACAAAGAAGATGGAGAAGAAACCGGGAGATAACTTTTAGAGGCCTCTCTTCTTGTTTTCCTAAAACAGAGAGAAGTTAGCACTAATTGACCTTTTGAACCTGAAGAGGCTGGAAGACAAAAAGACTTCCTCATAAAGTTATAGCTATCAACAGGACACGGAGATTTGTTCCCCATTTGATGGTTTCTTAGCAGTTGGCTTTGTTGATCTGTTCTGCAGTTGTGGAGATAAGAACACTGAAGAAAGATACAGGAGGTATGAATCGGTCCTCTTGGCCATTTCAGAACAGTTGGGAAAACATCCCAGAATGCATCTGTGATGGGGGAAGTGGCTGTCAGCTTTTCAGAGACTGCTGCACACTGGGATGTAATGAGGTGGGTACAGGGAGGTCAGTGTCTGAAGATGTATTCAATTTCCAAAGGAAATGCCTTGAATTTGAGCCCAGTCCCAGCAAGGTCTTGGGTGCCCCTACCTACCTATCAGTACTCTATACAGGACTTTAGTCAGCATTTCATCACCGTAACACAATACCTGAGATAATCAACTTATAAGAAGGAAAAGTATATTTTGGCTCACAGTTTTGAAGGTTTCAGCCTTGGTGGGTTGGCCTGCTAATTTGGGGGCACCAGTACCCCACACATCATGAGGGGAGCATGAGACAGAGAAAGCTGCTTACCTCATGTGACCATGAGCTCACAAAAGAGCTTACCGCTTAATACCCTCTTCAAGGGCACACTCTAAAGACTTCCTGTTATCAGACCTCAATTCTTAAAGATTCCTTCACCTGCCCATAGTGCAAAGGTGGACCTTTAAGTTACGGGCCTTTGTGAGGCATCCAGATTCAAACAATAGCACAGACCACAGCTTGACTGGCAGAGCTGAGTACAAAGAAGCAGCAAAAATTTTTGCAGTGCTTAAGTCTGGCTGGTCAGGTAAAATAAAAGCAGCTGAAGCCAATAGAGAAGAGAGCAGGCCACCATGTCCTGGCTCATCAGGAAATGGGAGGACAGAGCTGTGAGCTGGTGGGGGAAACTTCCCTGGAGCTATGAGGTTAGTAACCTTTCTACATATGAGGAGGAGCAAATGAAGATGCCTGGGCTCTCTCTCATAGGAGGGATTTGGGTCGAGTCAGGATAACTGAAGATGACATTAAAAGTAATTAGCTTAGATTAGAAAAGTCCACGTGATGGAAAAACACAGCACGGCTAATAGAAAATTTCCACACACATAGGTCAGTAAATTAAGATTCCTCACATAAACCATGACATCATTTTCTATGGTGATATTGTTAAGCCAAATAATTACAAGTTTAATTTTGGCTAGGCAATGTGAAGATCTGCTGTCCCTCCTGAAGAAAGAAGGAGTCCTAATTTCACCGTAGAGGCAATGGAACTTCAGTGCTTTAAAGAGGGAGCCAGGATGCACAGCTCAGATCATTTACCTCTGAAGACCTGACATTGGACTGGAGTAACACCAGTCACAGCTGGTCTGAGCTGTTAACTCTGGAACCGTGAGCTGAATAACATATATTTTTATGCAGTGAATTTTGGGTAGTTGTTTCATCATCAAAATTCTCTGATTCAGCAATACAGTATGCTTTTGAAAATAATTAAGAACTTTTTTTTCAATAAACCAGCATTTTAGAATTATAGTGGTCTGTTTCTTATGATTGTCTTGAAACTCGATTAGGAAATGTCATTCCTAATCTTTCTAATGATCTGAATAATCTGAAGAAACCGCCTTTGCTTTCTAATGCAGACACATAGAGTTCTCCTTCAAGACACTGGCATGAGTGAGGAATTGCTTCTCGGCGTCACCTCCCGCATCACTGCTTCTTTTCAGTGAGACCCAGTTTGGTTAAAGCTCAGTAGTGACAGTGGCAGCATAGCACTAACAGCAGCAGTGGCTGAGGACAACGTGGCTCAGCTTGGTGGCATTTGATGAAGCTAGATTTTTTAACTTAATATTCACCATGAAAAAATCTTATCTTCTATATTTTTCCCATTTCATTACTGTAGAAAAGCGCAGCAGTGCTGGTCCCACTCCCAGGGTGCACTGAGACGGTAATTGAGACTGGGTGTGGTGGTGTGTGCCTGTACTCCCAGCTCTTGGGAGACTGTCAACAGCCAGATCACTACAAGTCTGATCTAGTAGTGAGACCCTGCACACGCTGTAGACCCTTCGCTAAAATTAAAAAAAAAAAAAAAGAAAAAAGAAAAGAAAAGCAGAAGGAGCTGAACATGAAACTTTTAGAGGACATTTTTGGATTTAAATCGTGAGGACCAAAAAACCCCCCAAAATTAGTTTTTCTTCCACCTTGCCTCCTCAACGCACAAATAAAAGGCCCAGCTGTAGTTATTTTAATTTTAGGACAGCTAAATGAGAACCAAGTATGAATACACACATCTCTGAGTTATCTACAGGGATAATATATTCATTCCGTGCTGCACAAATTAGGATCCAGGTTTAGATGCTCTATAGTCTTGGGGTTTTACTCCTGCCCCCTTATTTACCCAGAAAGATCAGAGAATATTCTAAAAATGGTCTTGGCTCTTAAAAGGAGTCTCAGAAACATGCTTTAGAAAGCATGGTCTTCAGAAAACGATCTTTAAAAAATTGAAAATGTTTCCATCCACAGATAGAAGAATTATTTCCTGTTTTGTCAAACTCAGATTAGAGCATATATCCAAATGAATGATGATCCTCTTAATATCCATATTTGTAATGAGAACTTCTGTTAGTAATGACTAGAATAATACAACTGCTATATTTGTAACTGTTTGTAATGTGTCTCAAAGCCCAGATTTTCTCACTAAAGTTGCATTATTTAGGGACAGACAAGAAAGCTACAATTCATGAGACAATAATCATTTTCTCTCTAAAAATGAATGAGCATGAGTATTTATGCCTGCTGGCTTATTATTTTAAAATAGCTCAAGTCAAATCTTCGTACTTTCAAGCATCATTTTTGTTTCTGAAAATTCAGTGACTTAACAAATGCTACTTTAAAAATTTAAGAGTCCAAAATCAGATCAACTCTAAACTGTATCTGCCTTTTCTTTGCTTGTGTGAACCTCCATCTCTATTGCAAATTTCAGCTGAAAACAAGAGCATATTTCAAAGTAAAATCCAAGGAAGAACTTTGCTTGAGTCCTCAGTGTGGGCCACTACCAGGTCTGTTCATTACTACTCAAAGGAATTACTAGCAGAGCTAGTTTCTCTCATACAGAGCTTCTTTTTTTATGTTTAAGTTATTTTTAATTTTTAAATGTTTTTATTTTTTATTACTTTTAATAAGAAATAACACTGTGACAGTTTCAAAACATGTTAGTAGTACATTTCCAATATTTGATAGAATGCATGTTGTTGTCCTCCTATTAGTGATACAGAGTACAGGGAGTGAAGGCCTGAGAGAATGTTTTCTCTCTAGGTGACTCTCTATAGGCAAACTACACATTATCAATCCCTTTCCTCTGTGCCCTCATGATCTCTTTGAACAGAAAATTTGGGACACCGCTGAGTTATAGGATGTTACAGTGCAGGTTCTCTTATGTCCTGGTTCTTTCACACTGTTTAGCGAGCTCTCCATCATCCAGTTGACTTACTCTACCGGTGCTTCTTCCCAGGCAGTGCTACTGCTGGGCTCCATATCACCTTCGTTATCCTCGCTGACCTCAAAGCCTTCCTTGCTACTCCTGTGCTCTTCATTGGGACCACGGGCCACAAGCAGAATTGTACACATGCACCATAACATGATCCAACTTCAAGGGACTGTACGTAAGAGACTAAAGTAATAGATTTTAGTGGTTGCCCATGCTGATATTTCATTGGAACTTACTTTTATACATCACGCAGCACATTACCATGACAATACCACCAAGTGCATCCATCTACAGGTCCAACTTTTACCTACCCAAGATGGAATGGCACCCTTTGTATGTCTCCCAGACGTTTTCAATTGCCATTATTTTTTATTATACAAAACTTACTTTTAAAAAAGCAAAACCAAATTCCCTAATTCTGTGTCAATGTCATGCTTTGGGTACCTAGCATACAACTTCCCCCTTAGCAGGTGAATAATTTGATGAATTAGAGACTACAGTAAAAAGTTTTTTCCAAAACTTGTGAGTAACGGCATTGCCCATAGCTATGTGGGGCAAGGGAGGGTGAGTAGAGAGTTGTCAGAGATGTAAATAATAGACTTTCCAGCTAAGGGATATGAAATTTCTTTCTTTTCACTTTTTCTTCCCTCAATCTTTTTTCCTTTCAATTGTTCAACTTATTTGTTTTGTCACTCATAATTCAAAAACAGTTTAATGGAAAAACTTCAAGTGGTCTATATATATTAGTCCTTGATGAGAACTAGAATGTGAGAAAGGGTTTTTTTTTTTTTTTTTTTTCTCATTTATTGGAGGTTAATTTTTCTTTTCATCAGAGAGCACCATGAAGGCCCCTACAGCCAATATCATTTCCACCAGGCATATGGCAATGGTTTTGCTAATCTAAGGTTTCATTTTGAAAAATAAAATGCCTAGTCCTTTCTTTGAAAGGACAAAATCTTTGCCATAAAATGGTTTCCTGTGGGTCTAAGTGCATCATATTTACTTCCTTAAAGTGGCAGGCCATCCTCTGGCTCTATTTTCGTTTGTTCTGTACCGTTCTGCTCCACCTTTGCTTCAAGATCTTTCAAGGAGAAGTCAACAGAATGTCTCCATAGGGTTGCATGTTTGTCAAAGAGCAAGACTGGGCCACACGAATGAGCGGAGCTGCTAGCAGCTGTTCCTGGAACCAAGACCAGTCTGTCTTTAGAGTAGGAAGTGTTTCCTAAACCCTACTTTAGAGACTAGGAAGTGTTTCCTAAATGCTACTCCCATTCTCCCATTCGGAGTAGCATTCTTCATTCCTGTGACTTAGGGAGCAGAAAAATTCAGGTTTTCCTTTAAGACTGCCTGAATGTCCTGCTCTATGAATGAGCCCGATCTAAAGATAACTTTCTAAATGTCTTCCTTCAAGAAGCACGGGGTCTAATGGAGATTGGCAAGTGCTGGTCAGCAAGCAGGAAGTAATTGAAGCTGTAACTTTGGGTTGAGTGCTTTCTTTTTTTTTTTTTTCTACATGCCACAAATTGCTTAATGCTCACACAAAGCCTGTGCCCATAAATTCTTTCCAGCATGTGTCTTGGTAGAAAAAGAATAATCCACAGTCTGCCCGTTACGGAGAGTAAGCAGGCTACAGTACCTGTTGTCCTAAAGGACCTCTGGCTCCAAAAAGTCTCAGGATATTTTTTTTAGCTTGATAACGAAGAATTGCTGAACCATCATCTTTAGGAAAAAGATAAACAGGTCAAGGAATCAGTAAAGGAAATGTTGCCCACTGATGATGGTTCTTTCACATTCCTTTTATTAAATGCTTTTAAGGCTTTCTACCAAATAGTTTACAATGCATTAAAATTCCTACTGAGAGTATCTACCTAAAATAATATGGGGAGAGCCTCGAGATACTGTATTGGGTTTATTGGTTCAGAAATGGAATAAACATCCTCTTTGTGGTTTCTACTCTCATTATAAAGTCTGCTTGTGGTATTGAGTCCTTACCACAGTCAATGCAAGTAGCAGACAAGATACAAACAATTAAGCAACATTACTGACAGAAGGGTTTTCCTTCCTAGGAAAGCATATCTTGTGGTGCTGTAATGATACACAGACCTTCCCTCGCTGGGATGCACCATTTTATCAGCTGATCACTGGGAACACCTCTATTAGCATCAGTTAACCCCTGGCCCTCTTCTTGGATTCTGATCTAGCTTTCTTCCAGAGGGTGGATTGATGCTATAGAGTTTAATCAGCACTAGCTGGCCTATCCTTTAAAAGGGTTCTAAGTAGGCTGTGTTGTACATGCTGCTGGTAGGGGTGGTAGACTGGTGGACTGTTCACTGCTAGGATTTTTCCCACTCTGAATGTGATCGGGGAGTGACCAAAAGTTGGCAAAAGAAGCAAATATATAAAAAGAGTGTTAATAGCACAGCAATAGCAGAGCCTTGAAACCCCAGCTGGGGAATTGGTGTAGGCAGGAAGATCAGCAAAGCTGCACAGGCCAAGGGGCAATGAACCTGAAAACAGCTTTAAAAGGAAACAGAAGAAGAGAATGAGGAATTTACCAGGATCTACACCGTCCTGGAAGCAGGCATAGAGGAAGCCCAGCAGAGAATGAAGGGAAAGGAAGGGGAAAGCCAACCTGAGTGTGGGCATGGGGGAAAAACACACTGGGAATCATAAGATACAGCACGCTACGACGAATGGTTCCACCAATAAGCGAAAAAGTAGGGCAGATTAAAAAGAATTCAGCATTATTCAGCTTTATGAAATAATAATAGTTCACTTCTGAAAGAAACAGTTCAGATTTCTTGACCACTTTTGCCATGTGCCTCTCTTATCCTCTGTTAATATCCCTTTATGAAAGCAAACTATTGCTTTATTTCTCCTCTCCTCTCCTCTCCTCTCCTCTCCTCTCCTCTCCCC